>SJYQ01003332.1:90288-108491 GCA_006410935.1 Redunca redunca
CCAGAAAAAAAGGGGGGGGAGGGGGGGCTTTTAAGCAAATCATTGTGGCTCATGACTGTTCTTTCCTTCTCTGAATCAATGAGAGGGTAGCATCGCTGGACCCTTGCCTCTTAAGATACAAGATCCTGGCGCTCCTTGAGGGCAGGGACTGTGCCCCTGAATTGGACAACCCCAGTATGATGCCACCTGCACTGGGACACTTAAAAGTCTGGTTAGAGAAGAAGGTAACAGCAGTCCCTGTGCCAGGTAGGCACGCCAAGGAGTTACTCAGCTGCTAAGGTTTGCCTGCAGATTCTTGAGGACAGAGCTTCCCAGAACACGTGTAGTTGGACCAAGAGAGCAAAGCCCTTGGTCCTCGAAGAAAACAGAGGGGGCCTGGCATGGCCCAAGTCCCCAGGATCAGGCCAAAAGCATCACCATCTGTTTGCTGCACTGTGCCACACGGTACTATTTTTTGTGTGCCATGATGTTAGAGGGAAAGCCAAAATAAACCCCCAAAGTTAGTCATTGTTAAAAAAATTTTGTTCTTGGGCTTTAGAACACCCAGCCCCCCACCTTCCAAGCAGCTTGGCGGTTTTCAGCCACGGGGTATAACCTCTTGCTAACCAAAACAAATCACATGGAGCAAGATCTCTGTCTTCAGTGGCCTGTTTCATTCTCTCTCATTAACTATGTTCTTCCATCCATTCATGAATGATTTCTGGGCCTCTGATTGGTTGGTCACAGGTGGCCCATCACTTAATCACATCTATTAACTCCCTTTCTTCTCTCCAGGCAGTGCTGGAAACAGTCAGCTCTTGCCCATCAGTTTCCGAATCCCTACACAGCTCAGCCATCACCATCGTGAACCCTAAGACTCTCACTTTCAATATTTACCAAGCATTTAACATCTACAGTGAAATATATTATTTCTTTAATAGTTCATACCCTGAAATGGTGGTTCATATCCAGCCAATGGTGGTTCTTTATATCAGTCAGAAATTAAAATGTCTAGGGTAATTATCCCTCATTAACATAGTCAACAAATACTTCTGAGTGCCTACAATATGCCAGGATCATGCTGGGTGCTGGAGGTGCCAAGAAAAACCACTGTAAGGGGAAAAAATGGGCTGTCAAGGATACTATGAGGGTGACAGACAGGAGCATGAGGTAGGAGGGGGTGCTGGTATGTGTAAGCTGCCAGCCCTGGCCTGACATGAGGAACCACTCTGCCCAGAGCACAAGCTATTCCAGGGACATGGCCTCCCGGAGGAGCCGGCTCCCTGATGTCAGCGTTGCAAAGTTATTCTGCCCAGCATTTTGCGGGCATTAGTCTCATCTTTGTAACAACGTGAGAATCAAATAGCAGGTACCCTCCAGAATACCGGTCATCATTCTGTTTAAGCTGGGTTTGCAAGGCCAGTCCTATAGGGTCTGTAGATCTCCTGAGTACCACCATGCTTGCAATGGGGAAACTGTCAATGCAATTTGATGACTTGCAAAATGCAGCACAGAAATGAGTGATGCTGGTTCCTGGCCAGCACTCTCATTGTTTTCTTTTTTTCCCACCACACCAATGGAACATTTCTTTCTAGAGCATTTGATAAATGTGTTCATGATATCCTTGAAATTGCCTTTATCTGTTATGAAAGTCCCGAGAATCTGTCCCAAAGGTAGTGGTAAATTGCTATCACCTCAGCTTTAAGTATTTTCACAGCCTCGAGCAATTTGTTATTTTATCTCCAGTCTTCCTTGTGGCATTTGTTCCCACCTGCCATCCTCATCTCTTGGCCAGCACATCTGGAAGAGCGGTCACCCTCCCTGGGGGGTCAGTCTGTGCCTGCACTCCCTTCCTGCCCACAGGAAACCAGAAGCAACACTGTATCAGACCATATTTGGGGCCATCTCCCCAATCACCCAAATAAGAACAAAACATGGGTTCAAGGAAAAGAAAGATACTCTCTGTTTTTGGTTTTGTGGCCGGGACATCAGTTCTAGGAATGCATGGTAATATGGACCCTGACCTACTTTCCTGGATTCTGAGCAGTCTATTGATAAGAACTGAAAGCAAAGGGCCAGGGCAGGAAAGGGGAGACAGTTTTTCTGTAGATCAGCAAACTGGGAGCCAGGAAACCTGGGTGCAACTCCCGGCTATGCCATAATTAATAACTATGTGATCTGGAAGGGGTGGGGGGGGCAGTAATGCAATGCCTCTGGACTTGGGAAGTAGACTGCGATTTTGAAGATCCATGCAATTCTGAGTCTCTGATGCTAAATAAGGTCAATATATTTCCCTATGCAGAGGGTGACTAAGGTGGCTGACACTTGGCATATGAGGGATGAAAAGCATCGGGCAGGCAGAGGTGCCCTTCCAGCCTGGCGGATATGCCCTGTGGACGGGCGGTGGAAGAATGCCCTGCTTTGTCAGATGATGCAATGATACCCTCTGGGTCCCCACCCTCCTGCACAGCACCTACCTACAGAGGTGCCTTATTCACTTGTGTCTGATGTACCAGAGCTTCTCCAGCCTCTGGAGTTAAGGCTCCATGGTGACCCACAGGCAGGATGCTGAGTGAAACAGATCTTTCCCGTCCCGAGCCTAGAGGGGAGGGGCATGTTTGAAGTTTCATGTTGGAACTTTCAGTCTGAAACTATAGACAAACCCCTCTCCTTGCTCATACATGTGCCCCATGCTCTGGTTGCTGATGCTTTATTCTCAGCTTTGCTAAAGCTCTTTCTACATGAGCAATGTGATCTAGACCAGTTTTCTCAAACTTTAATTTGCACACAAGTCAGTTGGAGATCTTGTTCAAACTTATTCCAGTTCAGTGGGTCTGAGATGGGACCTGAGAGTCTGCATTCCTAACAAGCACCCTTGGATGTCCATGAAGTCAGTCCACAAAGCTGACGCTGTGCAGCAAAGATGCAGAGAAAAGAACTGAGGGCTGAGCGCCATGTGACTCACTGTAGCTGTGGTTCAGAAATCACCAGAGCCCGAGTTTTCCATCTTTCGGAGATAACAATGCCCCCAAAGTATCCAAATGTAAAGACAGTGCAAGAGCACTCCACTATTCCAGGTAGCCATTTGATCATCTAACTCCAGAGTTCACTGGAACCACAAGCAGAAAGTCCCAAAACTGCATACCTTGGGGACTACCAAGTACCCAAATTAATCAGCGAGGTGCACGCTTCATAACAAGCCATCAGGTGATCTGATGCTGTCAATTCTCAGACCCCACTTTGAGAAACGCTGCCCAGGTGATAAGCTACTCTATTTTCACCGTGGGTCTCTGGTAGCTGATCACAGCCTCAGGACTCTTACCTTCCATAAAGCAAACCAAGGTGCCCAGAAAGCACCCGGGGAATCGTGCTGGACTGTGGATTCTGATTTCATCAGTCTGGGTGGAAGCTCAGGTTCTGCATTTCAAACAGGCTGCCAGGGAAGGCTGATGGCACTGGCCCGGGGACCACCCTTTGAGCAGCAAGACTCTAGATGAGAGGTTCTCAGCTCCAACTGCACATTAGGGTCATCTCTTAAACGCCATTGACATTAAAATTCTGACTTTTAAAATTGGTCTGGGGTGGGAGTCAGACATTTTTTAAGCACTCAGGTGCCTCTTATGTGCAGGGAGCACTAAGGACCCTCCCCCACACAAACACTCTCTCTGCAGCAGATGGAGACCAGGGCACTGGCTGAAGGACAGGAATGGGCAGTGGCCTAAGGTCCATCATGCACACCAGTCCGAAGCCCAGTGAAGGAGGCTTAGAGCAGTGCCTTGCTGGGGAAACAAAGCAGGCTGGCCCATCCGTATCCTGACACTGACAGGTATCTCTGATGTGGCTTCTGTTAGGAAAGGAAGGGGAAGTTTTAGCAGGAAGAATGGGAAAGAGGGCTTTTTCCGTAGACACTAATGCAATCACTACTGTAGCTTGGACTGCACTGCTCCTCCAGTTCTGCATGAATTTCCCAGCGCTCTCTGCTTGCCTCTGGGGGTGGACCAGCATGGGACACTGACCTGTCTTGTTTTGCCCCTGGCCAGGCAACACTGAGGCAGAGCCACCCTCGCCGAGCCCCAAAGCGGATGAGGGCTCGGAGGCCGTGTTCCCCAAGCCCAGGAACGTGTTCCATATCGAGTGGTCATCCATCCACAGGAGGAGCAAAGGTGTGTGCTTCCCCCGACAGCTCCCAGGGGACCTTGACCTTTTCACCTCTAAAATGGGGACCCTGGCAGCACCTCTGTCACAGGCAGTGGGGAAATCCGTGAGGGTGAGGTTCATTCTCGTCATCCCCCAACCTCTGACTTCAGCCATGGGTCTCAGAGTCTCAGCCAGGGATGGGGAGACTGGAACTGAGACAGGCTTTCTCAGTCTTGGCCAGGAGGGTTGCAAACTCGATGGCACATTGGAACCACCCTCATCCCGTGCCCAGAAACGCTACTCCAGTTCATCTGGGAGGCAGCCTAGGTGGCAGAAGCAGCTTGAACAGCTCTCCATAAGGCAGTTGCCTAGTAGCCTGATGCTTAGGATTTGGTGCTTCCACTGCAGCGGCCTGGGTTCAGTCTGTGGTTGGAGAACTTGTCTGCAGGCCACCAGCAGGTACAGCCAAAATACAAAAAAAAAATAAAATTAAATAAAACATCACATTTACAGTGACCCAAAAAAACCTGCAAATCACAACCACGATGTGGTCACGATGGTCACGCTGCTAGAGATAAACAGTTCTCTCCTACAGCCGTGAGGGGAGGGGCTCCCAAAGGCCAAGAGGAGGTCCAGAGGGCGGCCAAACAGGGAAGCCAGAAACTTGGATGCTGGGGGTGGGGGGCAGGTTGGGGCAAACAGGGAGGAGGCAAGGGAGGGATAGGAGAGTCTCCAATCAGATGCAAGGTGGGAGCAGTCTCATGAAGGCCTAATTGTGCCCCCCAGAGAGGACCCCTCTGGGCCAGAAGTTTGACAGAGCCCCCAGGGCCTCCCAAAGAAGAGAGCACGGTTTGCTTCCAAAAGTTAACACTCTCCCTACAAACATCTTCTTAGGATGGTGTTGGAGGGCTGGGGTAAGGGAGGGCCTGCAGAGAGCCCTGCACTGAGGAGACTGGGAGGAGGGTTAGTAGGAGCTGCTGGAGAGCTGGCGTTTCAGACAGAAGCAGAGAATCTCTCAGGATATCACACACACTGGCCTCAAAGGCTAGAGTATCCTTCCTGCTCTTCCTTTCAAACTTCCTTAATTTATTTCTCCCACGTAGTGTAACTTCCCAACCACCACACTGGTATTTGCAGTTCCTGCTCCTTCAAACGAGGGGTCAGAGGGCCATTGTTGCATCTCTTCTGGTGTCTAAGTGCCCTGAAATCTCATAAATGCGGACTGAATGGCCAATTGTCTAAAGATTCTCGGCACCTAGAGCTCAGACTGCCATTCTCACACTTGACCACAAGAGGACACCAGAGCATCAACCGCAAAACTTCCAAAGGCCTTTCATGATACCCAAACACTTCTGAAATTCATCTTTACAAATAGATTATCTCGTAATAATGAAAACACTAACAATGAGTTTTCTAGAATAACAAGGACATGCCAAAATCTGTTTTGAGTTAACAACATGGGTATCCCTTGTCTTAATCCAACCAGCCACTGCTGCTTAAATATCTAAAATTCTGAGACATGATCCTAAAAAGACCAAAACAGCTTAGGTCATCCAGCTGGGAAGAGTTGTAGTAAAATTTGAACATAGACCTTGGATGGTTCAGGCAGCTTAATGCTTTATGAGCTACAACACCTTATAAATACCAGTCTTTGTGTCATGTAGGGAAAGAACCCTGGGTTCAGGGCTCACAAGTAGCTCTGTTTGCTCACCTACAAAACACAGGAGTTGAGTAAAATCAGAGCCTCTTTACTAAAAGTCAGCCGAGCCTCTGAATCCCCTAAATTCCTGTAAAATGTCCTGTTTACATCAAGATGTGCATTTTTTTTCCTCCAAAGAGCTTGCCCATGAGTGTTTGCAGTAGCAGAGGAGGGAGCCTTCCTGTATAAGGAGACAAGCCCAGGGCATCCTCAGTGGGCCAGGAAGTGCTGAGCATTCCAACTCAAGCCTGGCAGGAAACTTGCTGCAAAGGTGCCAGGGTAGAGGTCCTAACTGATGGTGCTCTCTCCTTCCAACTCCAGTGTTTGGTAAAGGTGAGCAGCAGGAGAGGCACCCCAAAGTTCCTTCTCCCTGCCAATACCGGAAGCCCACAGTCGAGTTGCTGGTGAGTATAACGTGGCCTGAATCAGGGGTGGCACCCGCATCCCAGTGCCTGCCGCAGAGTAGAAAGACCAGGCTGGGAAAAGACATCTTCTGGATGTCTTTTCTTGAATTCATATTTCTAGAAACATAATTATGTGGATAAAGATGTCTGTTTTTCAGTTTACTTTATAAAATTTGCTGCTTCTTTTATTTGATTATATTGTGTTTGTCCTTCTGGATCCAGCATTCAAGTATTTAGGAAATAAGCTGGTGCTAATTTTCAAAACAGAATCTCTACTTGTTTAATTTTATGGATAGTTAAATTTTAAAGACTAGACATATTGGAGTTTGGGGAGGTGCTGTCTTCTGCAAAGAGTGTGGTATACTAGAAGTAATATTTTTTTTAAAAAATAACCTAAAAATTTGTGGGTAAATCCAAATTATATTTTGACCTTGACCTTTATAAGTGAGAACCTAACCTCTCCATCCACACCTGAGACCTCATCCACAGAATGAGGCTAAAGCTAGTGTCTTATTACACTACAGTTATGGGGGATTGGTTCCAAGACCCCTGAAGGGTACCAAAATCTGTGGATGTTCCAGTCTTTTACATAAAATGGCATAGTATTAATATTTGCATATAACCTATGCACACTCTGATACATTTAATTCATCTCTAGGTTACTTATAATACTTAATACAATGAAAATGCTGTGTAAATAGCTGTAAATACAATGTAAATGATACATATTACTAAAAAGTTGCCAGTGTGCAGCAAATTCAAGTTTTCCTTTTTGGAACTTTCTGGAAATTTTTTTCAAATATTTTTAATCCAGTTAATTGAATCTGTAAATGATACATATGTCGACAGTACAAGGTTGTTGCCTATATTAAATGAAGTAACGTATCAAACAAAACAAAAGATATTCTAGTCTACAGAAACAAAGATGCTTGAATAGCAATTTCACTAAATATCAAATGCGAATCTTAGCTTGCCCCCTGGCAAGCACGTCACTCCTCAGTGTGAAGAGCTCAGAATGTGGGGCTTCTTGCCCATCTCTTGTCCCTGGACAGGCTCTGGAGACCATGGAGGACAGCTCCGAGATAAAGGTGGAAACGGGCATCTCCAAGACTTCCTGGATTCGGAGCTCCCTGGCTGCCATCGGGAAGAGGGTCCGCAAAGCCCTGGGCTACATCACCGGAGAGATGAAGGAGTGTGGAGAGGGTCTTAAAGGTAAATGCTCCATGAGAACAGCCCCTGCTCCCACCCCTGAAAATGTCCCCTCTGTCCATCCTCTAGGAAACATGCTGCTCGGACCTCTGTAGATGAGATGGAGTCCTGTTTCCATGGATAGGAGTTTCCCTGTTACAGCAGGCATATGGACGCTCAGAATGTCAATGCCAACACCTGTAGATGTGCAGGCTCTCACCTCTGAACATAACAGTCACGCTCTTGCCAATCCCCCCTCAGAATGTCACTTTTTAGTACTGGGATTCTAGAGTCAGCTTTCTAGGAAAATGCCCCCCTAGAAATGACTTATGGAGAGCTGTGACTCTTCTGACAGGTTCCCATCAGCAGTCTCCCAGACCTCAGGCCAGGGGCTTGGCGCCTGGATCCGTCCTCCTGAAAATTCAGGCCATTCTTCTGGGGGCACAGGCTGTGCAGGGTACCCACTGCTTGAACAACAACCCACAGACCTGAGCCAGCTCGCGATGGGGTGAAGGGTTTTCTGGGCAGTCAGATGCTCTCTTGGGTTCTTTCCTTACCCCGCTCTGTGGCAAGTGACAGCAGGGGGCTGAACGCACCTTGGATGCCAGCTTCTCTCACCCTCTCACCCTCTGGGGCCTCGCCTGGCACAACTGAGCCTTGACTGACTCCCTGACCCATTCCATTTTCAGACAAATCCCCGGTGTTCCAGTTCCTCGACTGGGTGCTCCGGGGCACGTCCCAGGTGATGTTTGTGAACAACCCCCTCAGCGGCACCCTCATCGTCCTCGGCCTCTTCATCCAGAACCCCTGGTGGGCCATCTCAGGCTGCCTGGGCACCGTAGTGTCCACCCTGACAGCCCTCATCCTGAGTCAGGACAAGTGAGTCCCAGGAAACCCAGGGTCCCTGCCTGAGGCCAGAGGTAGCTCCCTGAGGGGACCCTCCACCAGCTTCCCATCCTCACTGCTTGGCTCACGGCTCAGAAACTCCTCAGACAAGGTCACTCATAACTAAAACAACCCTCCCCTGGCTACAAAACTGCATGTTGTCCAGGGGACGGTGAAGGGTTGATGATCGGAAAGTGTGTGTGGTGAGGCTCCAGCTGAGAAAAGCCTGGCTCAGGAGGACAATCAGGGGGGCCATGCCCTGCTTTAGGCCGCAGGGGACCCCCCATTCAGTAGCCCTCCCCTCCCCCAGGTCCGCCATTGCAGCTGGACTTCACGGCTATAACGGGGTGCTGGTGGGGCTGCTGATGGCCGTGTTCTCAGACAAAGGTGACCATTTCTGGTGGCTTCTACTGCCAGTCATCGTGATGTCCATGTCTTGGTAAGTTTGCTTCTGAGTCTGTGGGTGCAGATAAAGGTCTTCCTACCTTTCTACCTAACTCTGTGACCATCTAAATAGGAGTTCAAAGCAGCATTTCCTTAGAAATTTCGTCATATCAGAAATACCATCTAAAAGTAGTTACTGACATTGTACAATGATAGCACCTCTGTGTTGCATGTTTTCCAGGGGACAGTGAAGGGTTTCATTACCTATGTTCCTTTACTCTTCTTTTTTGAGATCTAAAAGAGCCCCTGGCCCTACCCCACCAGAGCACAGGGAAGGGAACTGAGGTCCATAGAGGGTTTAGAGCCATGGGATCCTGTCACTCTCCAGAAAACTTCTCATCCCTCCTCCCCAGCGCTGCCCTGTCCTTGGACCCCATGCCCCAACCAGAAAACCTCCCACGGTGGACTGCAGGCCCAGGCACTGCCCAGAGCCCTCAGGGGGCCAGACCCCAGCTCCTCCCTCCCCTGCAGAAACCAACGGTTACTCCTGCCAGGATCGCCCTCAGCTCCTCCGCAAACATTTGAATGCATGAATGGGTTTCCCCTTCGCTGGTCTGTCCTCTCTGCTCACCCTTGCAGAGGGAGCCCTAAGGCAGTTCAAGGAAGTTCTATGACTCCCTTGCCTTAGGACTTTCCCCAAAAGACCTGCTTCTGAAGCTGAGTCTGGGCACCCGTCCTGTTGCTGTGTGGGGCGGAGGAAGGAGGCCCAGGAAGGGGGCTGCCCAGAGGCAGTCAGCCTGGGAGAGGGAGCCAACCAGCTGTTTTTCCCCCAAGAAGGCTCAGGGAGCCCCCTTGTCCCACTCAGTCTAGCGCCAGGGCCAGAGAGCGTCATGAACAGCATCTCCTGTGCTTCTGCCATCAGCCCCATTCTCTCCAGTGCCCTGGGCACCATCTTCAGCAAGTGGGACCTCCCAGTCTTCACACTGCCCTTCAACATCGCCGTGACCCTGTACCTGGCGGCCACGGGCCACTACAACCTCTTCTTCCCCACGACGCTGCTGCAGCCGGTCTCCTCCGTGCCCAACATCACCTGGTCAGAGATCCAAGTGCCCTTGGTAGGTATTGTGGAAGGTAGAAGGGCAGCGCCTACCCACACTCAGTGTTAAAGTGGCATTTAGTTATTTTACATGTCAGAAACATCCAGTTATATTAATACCTATTACCAATTATTCAGTGCAAGGCACTCTACCTACAACATGACATTAGCCACCAGCTTTTGCTTTTCTCTTTTTAAGAGCTAAAAGGGCCATTTTTGGCCCTACTCTGTCCTGTCATAGCCCGAGAGAGAGACCAAGGGCAGGTTAAGAGACTGCCTGAGGTCATGCAGCTAATGAGTGAGGGGTAAAGTCAAAAGAAGCCTCCTGACTTCTAGATTTGGGTTCTTTTATCTTTTTTTGTTGTTTTGTTTTTGAGCCTTTTTGATCCTTTACTCCAGTTCAGTCTAAGCTATGTCATGTTTTTCTTCTCATTCAATGACTTTGAATCATTGATGATATATGCACACCACAGCTGGAGAAGTCTCTGCTCCAGGCTGGGGAGCAGGCTCCCCTCACTCTCTGGGGCATCACCCACTTTAAAGCACAGGTGTTCCTCCACGAAGAAACATCTAACAGAGCTCTTTAAGCTTCTGGTAAGCATTCTGTATATAATGTGGCCTCTGGAAGTCTGCCAAGATAGATTTGAAAAAAAAAAACTACACTAAAAGCTTTAAGTCAGCCTGGAGATACGTGCCCATCAGCCTTCTTTCTTAAACTGGGCACATTTTCTCTGAGGTCCTCTACCCTGTTACACTAAATGACTCTGTGGACTAGCGCTCACTCTGAAATTTGTTATTAGCAGTCTATCATCTAACCACAAAGCCACCTGGGCTTGTTGAAGGCACTTTATGTCAGAAATAGTGGTGCCAAGTTTCTCTGACAGTTCATGGAGATAGCAGGATGGCATGGAAGAGACGGCCCTGCATTTGCCCAAGACATATTACCTAGGAGGAGACGTGTTCACGTTAGCCCCATGCTTGTTGATGTTCGTGTGTGTGTGTGTGTGTGTGTGTGTGTGTGTGTACCTTCATGAGCCAAAGGTGAGAAACGGGCCATGTTGGCATTTCAGACCCTCACGCTTCCCTTTCACAATATTCACCCAATCAGTATCTTTTCAAGTCAAAACGGCTCTAACTGGCATGGCTAAGGGGGATGATGGTAGAAAGGGCAAGTTTGAGATACTTTGCAAACTCCAAACCACAGTTTCCATAGAAATGATAACTAGGAATTTTGTGGGGAAAAAAATTAAATGGAAAATACTGTACAAATACTTTGGAACCCCCAAAGTTCCAGGAAAGACAAATTCAATGCTTGGTGATTATTCTTTGAGAAATACTCTTCTGGCTAATTGTGAATGTATTATGATGATGGTGAGAATGTCTTGTCATTTTGACAGTCATAATTAGAGCCTCGAGTTTGGGGAAACAGTGGTCGATGTTGGAGAGAGGGTCTAGGCCTCCCAAGGATTTTGAGGCTCTGCAAGCTCCCCTGCTCTTTGGTGATGGGAGAGCCTGCAGGAGGCTGCAGCTGGCTGGGGACCAGATAGCCCAGCCATTGCCTCTGTCCCGAACTCTGCCTGTTCCGCTATCCCCCGCATAGCAGTGTCCGAGTCCTGTCCTGTTCTCTATCCTAGGTTAAGGGGGGGACTGAGCCTAGAGCGTTGCCCACTAGACCACGGCAATCCTCTCTGGAGGTGGGATGAGGGCCCTACAGCCACAAGACCTCCCTCCTCAGCACCCCAGGAGGAGGCCTCGGAGGACGTGGGAACACCTGCTTCACCAAGAACTATAAACAAGGGGAGGATGAACCCAGTGCCCCCCAGCAGGCCCAGAGCCCCTCCCACGTTTTCCTAGCTCAAGTCCCTCTGGCCAACCTTCGAAACACAGACCCAATCTCAGCCACTGGGGAAGTTTATGTGCCCAGGATCTTTTCCCAAACTTCAGGGCGCGTGTGCAAGTGCCCACAAGACACTGGACTCTGGACTTCCTTTCTTGTTCATAGACACTCACTATCTGAGACACACGGAGGCTTGACATGTCGGGGCCCTCCTCCATCAGCCACCACGTGATGGCTTTACTGCCAAAACCTGCATATGCCAGGGTACCACCTGCCCAGGGGCTCCTCTGTGGATACAAGTCTAGCTGCTCCTCCAGACGACCGCACCAATAGCACCACGGCCCAGACATGCTGTTCTCGAAAACACAAGGAACCATCTTCCCATCTAATATTTGGCCTTCGAGACATGTTTTTAGCTTAAAAAAAGAAAAACAGATGTTACAAGAGTTTTTCAATCCCAACTCTGATTAGCCATCTAGTAATTTTCTAGTGAACAACACCCTGCTTTTTTTCTAAACCCAAGTCCAGTTGCTCATCACTCAAAAGCCAATTCTCAAGAGACAAGCATTGGTAGGAAAGGAAATTCTGCTTTATTTCGGAGGCCTTTCAAAGGAGAGTTTCAGGGTTGCAGGGCTTGCCAGGTAGTGCAGCAGTGAAGAATCTGCCTGCCAGTGAAGGAGACCCAAGAGACAAGGGTTTGATCCTTAAATTTGGGAAGATCCCCTGGTGTAAGAAATGGCAGCTCACTCCAGTATTCTTGCCTGGAAAATTCCATGGACAGAGGAGCCTGGGAGTTTAGTGCCTTACACTCATGCTTCTAAATAAAGGAAACAACATTTTAACCCTTTACCGTTCTTAGAACTCAAGATTAAAACAATAAATCTTATATTCCTTGTAGAGTGAAATTATTTGAAAATATCTTGGAAAACTGTTGCAAAATGTTAGTATGAAGAGTTTGGCACCAAATATTTTCCTGTTCAAGTTGTCTCTTTTGCCTCCATAACTGCATATGATCCTGTTGGACCTACAGCTTTTGAGAGCCATCCCTGTTGGAATCGGCCAAGTGTACGGCTGCGATAACCCCTGGACTGGAGGCATTTTCCTCATAGCTGTGTTCATATCATCGCCTCTTATTTGCTTGCACGCTGCAATTGGATCCACCATTGGGATGTTAGCAGGTTAGTGTCGTTATTAATTAACTTAATTAATGGGCCTTATGAATGGGCCCCTTATTAAGGGGCTGCAGGAATGTTGTGCCTGGGGCCAGCTCCAAAGAAAATGCTGACATGTGTCTTCTTGCTCCACCTGCTTATTCCTGTAAACTCTCTTCCTTCCACATCACCTGGTCTTAGCATTTTGGGTGCTGCAGCTTCCTGCTCCGCTGAGCAAACCCCATCCTCGAGAAAAGCTCTGGTCACTTACACCTCTGGATAAACTAAAAGCTTGGGAGGAGCTTGTTCCAGGCATGTTTATATTGTAAGCCTTCTCTCTAATCATGATAAGAAGAGGTTGATACCTTAATCCTCCTTCTTCTGGCACTGCTCAATCAAACTTCAGATCATTACTCAAAAGGGTCTCATACCCATACCAGCCGAACCACTGATACGCGGGTGACTCTAAAGCCATCTGTCTCCTTTAGATGTTTTCCCACTGAATAGTCAGGAGTCCTTTTCACAAATACTTCGGGGGCACTGATAACTGAGTTGAAGACAGTGGGGGACTTCAGGGCTAGTGGGCCCACTCGACCCCACACAGCACTCAGCCTGTCTTCTCCCCCAGCTCTCACTCTCGCGACGCCCTTTGACTCCATCTACTTCGGACTGTGTGGCTTCAACAGCTCGCTGGCCTGCATCGCCATAGGAGGCATGTTCTACGTCATCACCTGGCAGACGCACCTCCTCGCCATCGCCTGCGGTGGGTACCGCCGGCAGAGTTCCCTATCCACCTCAATTGACACCAGCCTCTATGCCCACAGGGAAACTACCCTGCAAAACTTTTGCTGAGCCTCCAAAGATAAATGGAGGATTTGTTTGCTTTATAAAGGGATTTTTATTTTAAACTATTTTGAATAGTTCTTTAGTGATTAGTACACCAAAAAAACTATTTTCACTGAATGTATAAAGTGTTCAGCCACACGAAGACAGAGTTTTTGATGGAGGTTGTTCATTTGTTGTCTGTGATTGCTGCTTTCCAGGCTGGTGATTGAAGCAACTCTTGTGTAAATTAATCCTTAAATGGAGAATTGAGTGATTTACATCAGATACAGCAGTTAACCTTAAACACCCAAACATTGACCATAGGACCTTCAAATAGTGCTTGTAGGTGTGTGGTCGGGGTATTCAGTGACTCTCTAATAAAGGTTTGCTGTTGTTAATATTCTAGGAACCATTGGGATGTTTTTAGTGGAGAAACTGAGGGTTCAGAAGCAAATCCCAATTACTGTGGCCCATTTTCACAGACCCTGACCTCCCACCAGCTCTTGGGTCTCCCCAGTGGCAAGCCTGGCGATGCCCTCAAAAAGCAAAGCCCAGATGACAAGGCAGCAAGCATATTTGGTCTTCCTGAAGCTTACAGAATGCTGTTCCTCCCTGGAAACCCATATTATGTTAATAACTTGTGATGAAATATCCCAGCAGGGAGTTCTGGGATTCACATGCCTTGGCTGTATAGTAAAACGTTCATTTATGGTTTATGCTGCTAAATGTTCCTTTGCTAGAATGCAAGGTGGTAGGGCCCAGGAGAACTGTAACAGCTAAATTCTGGTCCTTTTTAACAAAGTTCATCTGCTGTCTTAGTTATGCCGGCATTTGCGTGGAATTTAACACTTTTCAAAGCTGCCAAGCAATGGAAATGTAACTCAATTTTTTTTTAACCCGAGAGATAGCATTTGTGGCATAAAATATATGGGGAGAGAATGTATAAACTGGAGGCACTGCCGGTTTCCTGACAATTACTTTGTTCTCTTGCAGCACTGTTTACAGCCTACCTGGGTACCGCCCTGGCTAACATGTTGTGCGTGGTGAGTCAACAGGACTAAGGACATGCCTCACACTATCCCCCATGTTCTCTTGGCTCCCCAAGCCCCTCTTCCATGAGCCCCTCCCCAATCCCTCCCTCTTGTCTCAAATCATTTGCATTGTGTAGATCCTAAGATGATTATGCAGATCTATCAGATACAGGGAAACAATTAAGCCACCTCACCCAAATTCTGCAATCCCTGAAATACTGAAAAGGTAGATTCTTTATCCACTGAGCCATCAGGGAAGCTCTTCATTTCTTTAAATACGTGATCTTAAGGAGCAGTGACGCAACAAGAGACTGACCCGGACTTGCCCGTGAGTGTCCAGGAGCCTCAGCAGAGGGGTGGGTCGGCAGTGGCCTGCTGCAAGGTTGGGGACACTGAGTGCAGCAGCGCATGCATGGGACATTTTGAAGGAGGTCGTCATTATCTTCACAACCTCCACCATAGTTTGGCATCAGGTCAAGCATTTGGGAGGGAACACAGCCCCACCCATCAACAGAAATTTGGATTAAAGATTTACTAAACATGGCCCCTCCCTTTAGAACTAGACCCAGTTTCCCCCTCAGTCAGTCTCTCCCATAAGAGGCTTCCATAAGCCTCTTATCCTTCTCCATCAGAGGGCAGACAATGGAAAACAAAATCACAGAAAACTAACCAATCTGATCACAGTGGACCACAGCCTTGTCTAACTCAATGAAACTATGAGCCATGTAAGGCCACCCAAGAAGGACAGGTCATGGTGGAAAGTTCTGACAAACTGTGGTCCACTGGAAAAGGGAAATGCAAACCACTTCAGTGTTCTTGCCTTGAGAACCCCATGAACAGTATGAAAAGGCAAAAAGATAGGATACTGAAAGATGAACTCCCCAGGTTGGTAGGTGCCCAATATGCTACTGGAGAAGAGTAGAGAAATAACTCTAGAAAGAATGAAGAGACGGCACCAAAGCAAAAACAACAGCCAGCTGTGGATGTGACTGGTGATGGAAGTAAAGTCTGATGCTTTAAGAGCAATATTGCATAAGAACCTGGAATGTTAGGTCCATGAATCAAGGCAAATTGGAAGTGGTCAAAAAGGAGATGGCAAGAGTGAACATCAACATTTTAGGAATCAGTGAACTAAAATGGACTGCAATGGGTGAATTTAACTCAGATAACCATTGTATCTACTACTGTGGCAAAAATCCCTTAGAAAAAATGGAGTAGCCATCATAGTCAACAAGAGAATCTAAAATGCAGTTCTTGGGTGAAATCTCAAAAACAACAGAATGATCTCTGTTCATTTCCATTCAACTGATGGTTTGAAGGCAAACCATTCAATTTCACAGTAATCCAAGCCTATACGGTAACCAGTAATGCTGAAGAAGTTGAAGTTGAATGGTTCTAGAAAGACCTACAAGATCTTATAGAACTAACACCGAAAAAAAATGTCCTTTTCATTATAGTGGACTGGAATGTGAAAGGAGGAAGTCAAGAGATACCTGGAGTAACAGGCAAATCTGGCCTTGGAGTACAAATGAAGCAAGTCAAAGGCTAACAGAGTTTTGCCAGAGTTTTGCACTGGTCATAGCAAGCACCTTCTTCCAACAACACAAGAGAAGACTCTACACATGGACATCACCAGATGGTCAATACTGAAATCAGATTGATTATATTCTTTGCAGCCAAAGATGGAGAAACTCTATACAGTCAGCAAAAACAAGACCAGGAGTTGGCTGTGGCTCAGATCGTGAACTCTTTATTGCCAAATTCCGACTGAAATTGAAGAAAATAGGGAAAACCACTAGATGATTCAGGTATGACCTAAATCAAATCCCTTACAATTATACAGTAGAAGTGACAAAGAGATTCAAGGGATTAGATCTGATAGAGTGCCTGAAGAACTATGGATGGAAGTTCATGACATTGTACAGGAGGCAGGGATCAAGACCATCACCAAGAAAAAGAAATGCAAAAAGGCAAAATAGTTGTCTGAAGAGCCCTTACAAATAGCTGAGAAAAGAAAGATGCAAAAGGCAAAGGAGAAAAAAAAGATATACCCATATGAATGTAGAGTTCCAAAGAATAGCAAGAAGAGATAAGAAAGCCTCCTTGGTGATCAGTGCAAAGAAATAGAGGAAAACAATAGAATGGAAAAGACTAGAGAGCTCTTCAAGAAAATTAGAGATACCAAGGGAACATTTCATGCAAAGATGGGCTCGATAAAGGACAGAAATGGTATGGACCTTACAGAAGCAGAAGATACTAAGAAAAGGTGGCAAGAATACACAGAAGAACTATACAAAAAAGACCTTCAGGACCGAGATAACCATGATGTTGTGACCACTCACCTAGAGCCAGACACCCTGGAATGCAAAGTCAAGTGGGCCTTAGGAAGCATCACTACGAACAAAGCTAGTGGAGGTGATGGAATTCCAGTTGAGCTATTTCAAATCCTAAAAGATAATGCTATGAAAGTGCTGCACTCAGTATTCCAGCAAATTAGGAAAACTCAGCAGTGGCCACAGAACTGAAAAAGTCAGTTTTCACTCCAATCCCAAAGAAAGGCAATGGCAAAGAATGTTCAAGTTCAGTTCAGTTATTCGCTCAGTCGTGTCCGACTCTTTGTGACCCCATGAATCACAGCACGCCAGGCCTCCCTGTCCATCACTATCTCCTGGAGTTCACTCAGACTCACGTCCATCGAGTCCGTGATGCCATCCAGACATCTCATCCTCTGTCGTCCCCTTCTCCTCCTGCCCCCAATCCCTCCCAGCATCAGAGTTTTTTCCAATGAGTCAACTCTTCTCATGAGGTGGCCAAAGTACTGGAGCTTCAGCTTTAGCATCATTCCTTCCAAAGAAATCCCAGGGTTGATCTCCTTCAGAATGGACTGGTTGGATCTCCTTGCAGTCCAAGGGACTCTCAAGAGTCTTCTCCAACACCACAGTTCAAAAGCATCAATTCTTTGGTGCTCAGCCTTCTTCACAGTCCAACTCTCAAGGCTGTATATTGTCATCCTGCTTATTTAACTTACATGCAGAGTACATCGTGAGAAACGCTGGACTGGAAGAAATACAAGCTGGAATCAAGACTGCCGGGAGAAATATCAATAACCTCAGATATGCAGATGACACCACCCTTATGGCAGAAAGTGAAGAGGAGCTAAAAAGCCTCTTGATGAAAGTGAAAGAGGAGAGCGAAAAAGTTGGCTTAAAGCTCCACATTCAGAAAACGAAGATCATGGCATCCAGTCCCATCACTTCATGGGAAATAGATGGGGAAACACTGGAAACAGTGTCAGACTTTATTTTTTGGGCCTCCAAAATCACTGCAGATGGTGACTGCAGCCATGAAATTAAAAGACGCTTACTCCTTGGAAGGAAAGTTATTACCAACCTAGATAGTATATTCAAAAGCAGAGACATTACTTTGCCGACTAAGGTCCGTCTAGTCAAGGCTATGGTTTTTCCTGTGGTCATGTATGGATGTGAGAGTTGGACTGTGAAGAAGGCTGAGCACCAAAGAATTGATGCTTTTGAACTGTGGTGTTGGAGAAGACTCTTGAGAGTCCCTTGGACTGCAAGGAGATCCAA
>SJYQ01003332.1:108598-125165 GCA_006410935.1 Redunca redunca
CCTCTTGAGAAACCTATATGCAGGTCAGGAAGCAACAGTTAGAACTGGACATGGAACCACAGACTGGTTCCAAATAGGAAAAGGAGTACGTCAAGGCTGTATATTGTCACCCTGCTTATTTAACTTACATGCAGAGTGCATCATGAGAAATGCTGGGCTGGATGAAGCACAAGCTGGAATCAAGACTGCCGGGAGAAATATCAATAACCTCAGATATGCAGATGACACCACCCTTATGGCAGAAAGTAAAGAACTAAAGAGCCTCTTGATGAAAGTGAAAGAGGAGAGTGAAAAAGTTGGCTTTAAGCTCAACATTCAGAAAACTAAGATCATGGCATCTGGTCCCATCACTCCACGGCAAATAGATGGGAAACAGTGGAAACAGTCACAGACTTTATTGTTTGGGGCTCCAAAATCACTGCAGATGGTGAAGGTGAATGCGCTCAGTTGTGTCCGACTCTTTGCCATCCCGTGGACTGAAACCTACTAGGCTTCTCCGTCCATGGGATTCTCCAGGCAAGAATACTGGAGTGGATTGCCACTTCCTTCTCCAGGGGATCTTCCCAACCCAGGGATCAAACCCGGGTCTCCCACATTGGAGGCAGACGCTTTAACCTCTGAGCCACCAGGAAATCACAGATGGTGACTGCAGCCAAGAAATTAAAAGATGCTTGCTCCTTGGAAGGAAAGTTATGACCAACCAAGACAGCTTATTAAGAAGTAGAGACATTACTTTGCTGACAAAGGTCCATCTAGTCAAAGCTATGGTTTTTCCAGTAGTCATGTATGGGTGTGAGAGTTGGACTATAAAGAAAGTTGAGCACCAAAGAATTGATGCTTTTCAACTGTGGTGTTGGAGAAGACTCTTGAGAGTCCCTTGGACTGCAAGGAGATCCAACTAGTCCATCCTAAAGGAAATAAGTCCTGAATATTCATTGGAAGGACTGATGCTGAAGCTGAAACTCTAATACTTTGGCCACCTGATGCGAAGAACTGACTCATGGAAAAGACCCTGATGCTGGGAAAGATTGAAGGCAGGAGGAGAAGGGGACGACAGATGATGAGGTGGTTGGATGGCATCATCGACTCTGTGGACATGAGTTTGATTAAGCTCCAGGAGTTGGAATGACAGGGAAGCCTGATGTGCTGCAGTCCATGGGGTCACAGTCAGACACGACTGAGCGATTGAACTGAACTGAACTGTCTCAAATCACACTTTACTCAGCATCTACTAGACAGAAGGAGCCAGGCCTCAAAAGTGGAAATGTCCACATCAGTCCATCAGATCCTGTGGTCGGGGGGCAGGTGGGCCTCCTTAGAGAAGGATAGTATGAAGAGCATGATCTTATAAATCAGACTCATATTTTGGAAGTTTCTTGTAAGTCAAGCTCCTCCACAACTAATTTTAAAATGTGATTATTTAATTTTCCCCCTATGTTTCTGGATCAACACCCAGTTAACTTGTGGGCCAGTGTACATCTTTGTTCATCCCACAGCAACTACTGGGTCTGGTGTCATGAGGCAAGGTTTCTGGGATGACGGGGAGCCAAGTCCAAGAGAAGCCAGAGCTGGTGGTTGAGCACTTGCGCGGCAGTCTGAGAACCTTTGTTTGTCTCAGCACAAATGTAGGTGGCCTGTGAAGTCCAGGGGAGCCATATGGCCAGCCCTAGCCCCATATACACAGGAGGGGCCCAGGCCCCATTGCAGAGCACACGGGGCTCAGCCTACAGTTGATGCCTCCCCCTCCATAAGCATTGAAGGCTCATCACAGGCAACCAGGAAAAGTCCTGATGGTCCTACAGGTGAGGGTGGAGATGGGAATTTCACTAACACCTGTTTAAATCTCTCCTCCACCCTCAGTGACATTGGGTGATTTGGACATAGCATAGGAAGGAAATTTTTAAGCAATAGAACTGAGCTTCCCTGATACCATCCTGTGTACCCTGCTGGATTAAGTCCCTTCTCTGGGCCCCATCACATTTTGTGTGCATATCTGCTATGACACTTGACATACGACATATAGCATTTGACATATGACAGTGCATATGACAAATGACACCGTGACAAGTCTAGTACACGCCAGTCCTCTTCCACCTCCAGCCCTTGTGCCCCTTCAGAACAGGGACCTGACTGTATTCCTATCTTTATCTCTAGTGCCTGTTACAGTGCTCAGCTCATAGTAGGTGCTCAAGAAATGCAGAATGAATGAAACTCTAAGATAGTGAGCCCCCACCATGGGGTATATTCAAGCTGGGGCTGACTAGCCAATCACCAGAAACAGGATGAAGCCTGATGTCTGGGGCTCCTGTCTGCTCCAGGCTTTTCCATCTCTTCTTGCCCCCACCCTTTCACCTGACTGTCCATCCAATGGCTATGTGTCCTTCCTCAGACCAGATACTGGAAATGATGCAAACAGGAGGCTTTGGCTCCTGACTGCTTGTGGTCAATGGCCCCTTCCTCTATGTGCAGAGAAGTCACAGCTTACACCACTCAATCTAGACATTTTTCAAAACAAAATCATGTTTACTTTCTGTGTGTGTACTATGTTTAAGACACTGTGGCTACCCACTCTCAGGGATACAAAAAAAATGCAGGCTATTAATTCACTCTGAAGGAATTCCCAGTCTCCTTGAGGAACAGGGTATAAAAGTGTTGAATGACATTTATGAGACTGTTCACACCTCCACAGAAGAGAACACTGAGGAGCTGCACAATTTTGCTTTCTAATCAGCCTCGGCAGGTGCAGCCCCATAACTTCACAGGGCTGCCCTCCGCTGGACGACAGTGACCTCAAATGAAGACCATTTATTGAGCGCTTAGTATGCACGAGGCACCAACTCTTTGAATAGATAGCTTTATGCCTATTTTCTTATTGAGGAAATAGTTTTCAGAAAGAAGAAATGGATACCACAAAGGTGACTGGAGCTGAGATTTGGATCTGGGTCTGTGGAACTCCCAGCCCACATCCTTCCAACTGTAGGACTTGAAACACCCCACACAGCCTTAGCTAGGCTTTGGAAAGACTTCACAGAGTGGAATTCATCAGTCATGGGTGTTCCTTAAGGCTGGTGTGAGGCTGTCATTGATCCACCCAACAGGGCCATCTTTGAACATGCACACACACCTGGCCTCATTCCTCCAATGGCATTCCCTGAAATTTTTACTGCTTATGATAAAAGGATGTGTGGAAGAGAAGGGGCATTGGTTTGATTTGCTTCATAGTTGGATTTTCTGGCTCTTTGCTAAAAAGCTATTGAGGTTATCCCAAATGAAGAATGAAGAGGGGTATTTAAAAGCCTCAGGGCATTTTAAGGAATGAAAACCAGAGGAACATCAGGAGAGAGGCTGTTGGGGATGGGAGCATTCTTAAGGCTCAGCCCCTCTTGGTCTTAGCTCCCTGGGACTCAGATGTGACATCTCTGCCTCTCTCCATATGTCTACTCTGTCCCTCTGTCTCTCTGGAATGGGTTTCTTCTGCTGCACACAGGCCCTCAAATAGCCACCCAGCACTGGCTGGCTCTCGAGTTTTTCCTGATCGATTGAACACAGTCTCTGTGTCTCCTAGTTCAGACTCTCAAGAGGGAGATTCTATTCCCAAGTTGTCTGCCTAAGGGAAGCTGTATTTGGGCTGTGTGTTTATCTCTAGTCCAAGCAGATATGAACAAAGAGAAAAAGGTTTTGAACAACAACGAAATAAAAATGGCTGCCAATGCTGTTCCTTCATCAGGGGCTTGGAGAGGTGAGGAGAAGGTGAGGAATGGCCACAAGTCCTATAGTGAGGAGACAGAGCCTGGCCAGACACCCAAGAAAAGATGTGTCTTCTACATAAAGGCATGTTATAAGAGGGTTCTGGTAGGTTCTGCATTTTGAAGAATATGTGCTTGTCAGTGCAGACTCACACACACACAAACACACACACACACACACACACACACACCAGCACAATTTGATTTATATTGATCATGGATTAAGTACTATTACAATCAGTGCCCACAAAACCACCCCTTCTCCACCCAGGATCGTAGCTGGTTGAGAAAGGCTGATGAAATGAGCACGGGCATCTGATGTAACCAAGACTCCTCTTGTGTTCCCCTCCCCCCCAGTTTGGATTACCTCCCTGCACCTGGCCCTTCTGCTTGTCCGCCCTCACCTTCCTGCTCCTGACGACCAACAACCCCGCCATCTACAAGCTCCCACTCAGCAAAGTCACCTACCCAGAGGCCAACCGCATCTACTACCTGTCCCAGGAGAAAAACAGAAGAGCATCGACCATCACAAAGTACCAGGCCTACGATGTCTCCTAAGTTGCCCTTCCCAATACATGTCCCTGTAAATTCAGCCTTTGGCAGGGTGTCCAGGTTCCCAAGCTGAAAGCCACTTAAGCTCTCCTTCTGTCTGTTCTGTGATTCTGCCCCCAAGCAAGCCTACACCCTAGTTATTCCCAAGAACAGGGAAATATGCGTGCAGTCAGTATTCGGGAAGCTCTCTGTTCTAAAATGCACAATATTTGTCAATAATATGGTTACTTTCAACTTTATACCTATAGCTCACTCCATAAGAGCTCCCTTTGAGGAGAAGCTTCCCTTTTCTGCAAAATAAACCACATCCCTAAGGACAACTCACCAGGAAAGGGACGGAGATGGGTGACATTGTCGTCAGTCATTTAGTGCAGTGATGTACAGTATCAGGAAATTAGCCAACAAGGCCAAGGGCGGATCTGCCTCCAGCTCTGCCACGAGTGAACTCCAACGACTCGGGTGGGTCCATCCCCCTTCTCAGCTCCAATCTCTTACTGGTTTCACGATGGAGAGGGGCCCTGCAGCCCCTTCCACCTCAGAAGTATTGATTCTTCTCTTTCCTTTAAACTGACAAAGCAACATAACCAATAAATACTGACTTTAAGTTTAGTGAAAGATGAAAGGGCTACCAGGAGAAGAGGCAGGACGATTTTAATGTTGTGTGAAGATTTATTCTCGAGTCATGTGATGTTCTGGAGGAGGAAATGGCAACCCACTCCAGTATTCTTGCCTGGAAAATTTCATGGACAGAGAAGCCTGGCAGGCTACAGTCCATGGGGTTCCAAAGAGTCAGACACGACCGAGCGTCTGAGCACACAGGAACACGCGTGATGTTCTCTGACTTGGGGTTATGACCTAAGTTCACTGGAAATGACAACATGCCATTCTTTGCATCACAAATGTTACTAGGAATGCCACCAAATGAAAAGTGATCTTTCTCAACATTTAAATCATATTTTAGACAAATGTGTTTCCTTTTATAATATTCATAAACACACTCATTAAATGATTAAGCTTGCAATTTGGTGTGGGTTTTCTTAAAAATGGGGCTCACCTACATTGTCCACACAGTGCTCATTTGAGGGGTTTTCTACGATCAAACGTATATTTGAAAAGCATATATCCTGAGGATGAACAAATAAGATAGTCTTACCTTTTTCCACAGGATCACTTGCCACAAATTCTGTCTTAACAATGAGAAAGAAACAGCTATGTATTCATTGTAATGACTGTATTATATAAAGTGCAAAACAATCAAAGTCCTCCTCTCTAGAAAAAGAGATGAGGATAGGTTGAAAGTTATCAGAAGATATTATTTGCTTATAAAGGGAAGTATACAGAAATGACCATAGACATTGTTTTCTATTTGAGTTGAAATGCTGGTTATTACAACTCATCCCATTTTTTAGGGTATAGTCTTGCACCCTAAAATGACTAATCCAGTGCCGCTTGAACAACTCTTTGTTATTCAGTTGCTCTGGTTGTAACACTGAGCTCCTAAAACACAGGACCCCTCTGTGGAAAGGCCTGTGGCTCAGCCTTCCCACCCATCCCCTCCAAGAACAGGGATGAACTTACAGTGCCCGTGCCCTCCATCCTTCCAGGATAGCATGAGGGGGTGACCTACGGCTGAAGATGAAGGAAGGAAGCGAAGTGTAGGGGACAAACTCTTTATAAATCTAATATTTAGCAAAAGCTGGTGTCTGCGTTTATTTTTCTCTCTTTATCTTTCCTGTGTCAGCCCTAGGATCCCAGTCCTCTTCCACCAGCCCAAGAATCCTGGGCTGCCTACCTCTCTTCCCAATTGTATCTAACCAATTATAGCTTCTCCAGGAAAATGGTGCAACTCTGGAAACAAATGCCCACATAGGAAATGGGAGCAAGTCACACTCCAGAGGCTACCTCTGAGTTTGTGATCACACCTGGAGGCCAAGAAGGTCTCAGGCTCTATTTTCATGACCAGGGAATTATGACTCTCTGAGGATCCAGCATCCAGGAATTTCACCAGAAAGCTGTTTATGTTCACAGCTCTCTCAGCTGCCCCAGAACCTCCAAGTGATGACATAGCACTATTAAAATAGCACTTTTCGTGCATTTTCCACTAAAGTGTTATAATCTGGTTTTATTAAGAGCAGAAAACCCTCTACATGCATGCCATTCTGATTACTGACCACTAACAAATCCGTTCCGCTGTTCTAAATATTTCAATATCCTCCACTGTAAAGCAAGTTGAGTTGGCCCAGGATACCAAGCAAGGTAGAAATAGATGGGATTTTAAAAAAGAATTGAGTTATGAAACGTACGATACCCGGAGGCTACCCAAGTAGTTCTTCTACTTGTTGTTTAGTCACCAAGGCGTATCCAATTCTTTGAGACCCTATGGACTGCAACCTGCCAGGCTCCTCTGCCCATGGGATTTCCCAGGCAAGAATACTGGAGTGGGTCGCCATTTCCTTCTCCAGGGGATCTTCCTGTCCCAAGGATCGAGTCCACATCTCTTGCACTGGCAGGGGGATTCTTTACTGCTGAGCCACCGGGGAAGCCCATGCAACACAGCCCTTCACTTCTGTGTCAGCAGTGGAGAGAGGAGCCAGCGCCAAGCAGCTTCTGAGCCCTGGTTATACAGATCCCTCTGTGAACACATCCTTCCAGGGTCTCACTTAGTGGCATTGCCTAGATGGCTGGAAATCGGCCAGGATGGGAGTATTTACACTCCAGAAATCAACAGACCACAAATCCGAGTTTTCCCAGGTGGCCAGCTCACCAGTACTCCACTGACAAGTCAGTTTGGTGAGAAAAGGGGAATTACTGTAGACTTCCTAACCAGAGACTCCAAGACTAGGGCCAAAATATTCAATCCAGCGAACCTGCCTGGATACTACTCCACACACAGGAGGCATTAAAGAGAATAACAAAAGTGTCCTCAGGCATAAGATTCACCCACAGACGCCTGAACTGAAAACAATTTGAGTGGAAGCATCCAAACAGGGGAGAAAAATGAAACCAGGAAATGTTGCAAAAGACACAAGAAATGTGAGGTGACCAAATGTGTTTATCTATCATTAGGACCAAAGGGGAAAAGTGGAAGAAATAGACCTAGAACTGGAATATTAAATGATGGCAGGGGGTGGGATAGAGAGAGAGGCGTGAGCACCTATTACAGTACTTAGCTTGTGCAAAAGTTGGTAAGTTTACAAAGTCCACAAGGAGGAATAAACATGGGTGATAAGGGCAACCACCATGAGAACAAAATCAGAATTACAAATTTTGAACCAGAAGAAAATTATCTTTACAATGGAAAGCAGAAAAAGAGGAAAATATTATAGAAAGTCTTCCTTTGCAAAAAAAAAATAGTAAGCACAAAAAAATAAACAGAAGGAAGAAATTAGATATAATATGCCAGTACCTAATTGACCAAAAAAAAGTTAACTATTAAATTCACCACTGGACTACAGAGACTCTTAGGTTGCACTTTTCTTGAGACTTAACAATTTGCGATTTACAGCAAACACATTTAACACAGAAAGGCATAAGTATTTGAATGTGAGAGGATGAAATAAGATAAACAAATCCAGATCTTAAAAAAAAAAAAACTAGGATATCAACCATAACACCTTGAAAAGTGAAATTTAAGGGAAAAAAGTATAAAGAATGATGTAAAAAGAACAATAGGGCAAAAGCACACAGTCATCATCAACGTTTGTGCACTAAACAATCAGCCGCAAAATACATCAAGCAACAACTGACTGAACTGAAGGGGGAAACAAACAAATTAATAATTGTAGCTAAGATTTTACCAAAACCTCAGAAACTGATATATCAAGAGAACAATAAAAAAAATGAGCAGAGATATCAAGGCTATGAACAATTGAATTAATAAGTATGAGCTCTTAAACACATGTAGGATTCCAAACCCTCCCACTCAACACCTCCCCCAAAGTGTGTTCTCAAATAGAGACCAGGTTCTTCGCAAGCATTCATGGAGCAGACTTTGGGTCCTCATTGCTGGTGGGAAATTGCTCACTGCTGCCATGTGGGGCACAGAGGTCTTCGGAATTCACTCACATTGAATATTAAGACCCCTTGTGACCACGAATTTCGACTCCAGAGTATAAACGGTTCCCAGCAGGACTGTTCACCACAGACTTGGTTGCACTGGAGAGAGCTGGAGAGAAAGCAGAGGCCAGGTTGGCTGCGACACAGCTGGGAGCCAGCGCGAAGGTTGAAGGCCAGGACCGCACGTATAGCCGTGGATAGATCCTAAAACTCTAGTGGCGGCACAAACAGGAAAATGATGCGTAAAATCAATACCCGTTTCATAAATTAAAAATGCATGCACACAAACCAGCAACACATATTTTTCAAGGATGTGAACAAACAAACAGCAAATGGCACTTGGAATACGAGAGGGAACAGAGAGTGCGGCATAATAATGAAAGACATAAATACAGACCCCCATGCATTCAAGAGAAGGGCCCTGCACAGACCAAGAAGATAATGTGCAGGGACTAAGCCATGATTAGCTCACTTCTCAGTCAGAAAAATTACCAAATGGGCAGGGCATAGTGTGTGCTCTGCTCAGCCCTGTCAGAGCTCAGAGGGACCCCAGAATCGGGGCAGCATCAACCCATAAAGCCTGAGAGCATTCCATCTGCCTCCACTAGCATTTGGAAGCATTCTGGTCACACTATAAAGTGAGATAGACAGATAATACACAGGAGATAGAAGATGGAAGATAGATAGAGACAGAGTTGAAGATTTTGAACCTTGCTTACAAGTTAGTCGAACATATTTTAATTCCCAGAAGGACAACAATAATGAACATAGGTTTTATTTCTGCTTTTAAGATGTTTTTAGAATCTCTAGTGAAATGCAGAAATGCAAGGACATTTTTGTTACTGTTGAGATTGCAGAAAGTTGGGGAAGAACATTTCCAAAAATAAAAGATGTAGGAATTGAGGATATGAACTGAGTTCAGAAAGACCACGAGCCTACAAGAAACACAATCAATCCACGTAGCCTCCTACAGTCATCAAACCTTGTTGGCGAGCCAGGTCGGTATGAAAAGGTCTCAGCTTTGAATTCAGATGAGCCTGGTTTTGAATCCAGTCCGGCTCTATTACTTACTGGCTGGGGGGTTGTCTTGGAGCCTGCAGTTCATCGTCTACAAAATGAGGGCTATACCCCGCTAAGAGCAGTGTTCATGTAAAGGCTACTTAAGAAGCCCTGGAAACAGATCAGTCCATGCAGGGGCCGTGGGCACTGGAGAGATGGAGGAGCCACAGTCCCGGGCAGAGTCGCAGTGACTGGGAACACCCAGCAGAGCCTGGGCATCGTCTCAGGGGTCTTCTTTAAAATGCGGTGTCTGGGGCCAGTGGGGCCAGCTCAGAACCCTTGTGTGGCTTTAAGATGCTGAGGAAAGGACCGGCTGGGCGCCCAGGGGTGTGCACCAAAGGCGCCCCCTCATTTCCCCATTTGAACTACCCATCCTTCCTCTTCCTGCCTCACCAGAGAAGAGCACCACCTATTTTAGGACAATTTCTTCAGAAGTTTAAACAATAGCTTTTTAAAGCCAATACCGTGGAGCTCAGGGCACAACCGTACTCGGCTTCAATTAAAGGTATTTTTCCTCTCCAATTAGATTATAAGTCCTGTAGGGGTCGTGGTTATCACACACACACACCCACACAACACTCACACACACACATATAAACACACATAGATGTATACACATATGCTAAACACAGATGTACATATTCACATGTACATACAGATACACAATACATGCACACACACGCACTTGGACATTCATACATACACGTGAGAGTAATCTGCACGTACACACACGGTTGTTATTGCTTCTGTCTCTATTATTCACAGAACTACCCCACAGGTGGACACACGGCAGCCCTGGGAAATAACACCCCTCTGCGTCCACTCTCTCTCTCTACAGTGCCCATGCACCCATTCTTGGGGAACTTGAAACCTGTTACACATCCACAGGAAAATGCGTGTAATACACACACAGGTGCTCAGGGAGGAGTGGGCAGCTCACGGAATCCTGCCTCCAAAACTTCCTGCCTGTAGCCTCCCCCAACAGACATCCCCGAAGAGGGATTAAGGGGAGAACTCATCAGAACAGGCGCACCACCTCACCCTAAGCATGTCATCATTTTATGGGTAATAACTTCAAGCCTCTACAACTGTCCTTGGCTGCCATCCTTTCCCTACAGAGCCACCACAGTGCAGACACAAGTCATGTAATGGTCTCAAGTGAGGCAAGTAGATGGGAGACCAGTGACTCTCAAACTCAAGCACGCATCAGAACCACTGAGAAAGCATGTCCAACATGCCCAGAGTTTCTGATTCAGTAGGTCTGGTGAAGGGCCTGTGAGTTTGCATATCTAACAAGTGCCCAGATGATGCTGATGCTGTTGGTCCAGGGACCACACTTTGAGAACCACTGGTGTAGACTTAGAAACAGGATGCTCTCTGCAATCATCCCTTCCTCTTTGTTTGCATACTCCAATACATCCCCATTTGCAAACCCTTGTGCCTTAAAGAATCATCTACAGTGCTTATCAAAACCCAGACCCCTGGGCCTCAGCTCCAGGATTTTGATTTAGTAGACTGCGGTAGAGCCAAGAATCTGAGCTTCTAACAAACTCTTAGATTATATGGATGCTACTGGATCAAGATACAGACTTTGAAATTGCTGCTGCTGCTGCTGCTAAGTCACTTCAGTCATGTCCGACTCTGTGCAACCTCAGAGACGGCAGCCCACCAGGCTCCCCCATCCCTGGGATTCTCCAGGCAAGAACACTGGAGTGGGTTGCCATTTCCTTCTTCAATGCATGAAAGTGAAAAGTGAAAGTGAAGTCACTCAGTTGTGTCCGACTCTTCGAGACCCCATGGACTGCAGCCCAGCAGGCTCCTCCATCCATGGGATTTTCCAGGCAAGAGTACTGGAGTGGGGTGCCATTGCCTTCTCCGGAAATCACTGCTAGCAGTGTTTAATCTGGGATGCCCAGCCCCTCCCCCAGACCAATTAAGTCAGCAGTGGTCTGGGAACAGGTATTTCTCAAAGCTCCTGGTGTGGTTCCAATGGGCAGCCCAAGTTGAAGACAGCTGGGTGTCCATTTCCTGGGCTCTATTTTTCTGACTCCCAGGAGAATCACTCCAACACACTACGAGGCCCTGCCGCCCTCGGTCCCCCAGTGGATTCTGATGAGGGGCAGTGGGCCTGATTCAGCTACAATGAAAAGCCCGTGGTGCCTGGAGGCAGGAGGGGCATGTGCAGGAGGCACAGAGGATCCTTGGAAAGGTTTGCCTCATTCTCAGGGTTCTTGGGTCCCGGCCCTATGCCCCCGAGGAGACTAGATAAAGAAAAATGAAACCACTTAACAGGAAATAGCTGGCAGACAAGCAAGGTTTTGCCCTGGCCCCGGAAGCCTGCCCAGTGGGCGGCCTTGGCCCTGGGGAGGAGGCGTGAGGAAGCGGATGGTGGCCAGCACCTCCGCCCCCGCTGCCCTGGGCCCAGAGCCCGTCTCCCTGGCTCCGTGGGCACAGGTAGTGCTGGTCCAGCCGAGAAGTGTGACGAGAGGCGAGGAGCCGCATGGGTGCCGCACCAGCAGGTACAGGATGAGCTCGAAGGCTGTCGGGTGCGGGGCGGCCAGGGTGTGGAAGGCTGGGAGGGCACTGATGGTTGCAGCTGCTGCTGCAGGCAGACAAAAAAATGGGCAGGAAGGGAAGCTTTATCAAGACCCGAGTGCAGGAAGTCCTGACCGGGTAGACGCCTGCGATGAGAAATAAAGAAGATGGAGAAAAGCCCAGCACAGAGAAAGGCAGGGAGCACGTGCAGAGGAGCCAGGTGGTCCTCTAACTCAGTTCCGTTCAGTCGCTCAGTCGTGTCCGACTCTGCGACCCCATGGACTGCAGCACGCCAGGCCTCCCTGTCCATCACCAACTCCCGGAGTTCACTCAAACTCATGTCCATTGAGTCGGTGAGAGCAAACAGCAGGTGGGTTTTGGTGCTGAGGTGAGGTTCCACCCTTCACGGTAGAGCCAGGAATGGGATGGGGACGGGGTGGTTCTCACTCCTGTCCCCACTGTTTTCTGGCCCACCAGAATGCTAGAGAGAGGCTGTCCCCTATGATGTGGCCTTGGCAGACGTGATAAGGAGAGTCATGGGGGCAGGAAGAGAGCAAATCAGATAGCAGAGCAGTTTTTTCTTCAAGTTTAACGAGATACAAGTGACCTGCCGCTCCGTGCAAGTCTAAGGGGTGCAGCACAATGAACTGGCACACTCACTTCATGAAATGATGATCATAAGTTTAGTGAACATCCATCATCTCATATAAACACAACATCAAAGAAATAGAAAAAATAAAATGTTTTCCTCCTGATGAGAACTTGGAGAATTTGCTCCCTTAACTTTCATATATAGTGTAGAGCAGTGTTTATGTATTATGTTGTACATCGCATCCCTAGTACTTATTTATCTTATAATTGGGAGTTTGTACCTTTTAACCACCTTCATCCAGCCACCCACCTGCTCCCCATCTCTGGCAACCACAAATCTGGTCTCTTTTTCTATGAGTGGTTGTTCGTTTTTGAAGTATAAGTGTCCTATAATACTATTAGTTCCTGGTACAGAGCACAGTGATTTGATGTTTCCATACATTTCAAAATGATTGCAAGTCTAGTTCCAGGGCAGCAGAGCATTTAAAAACCCCAGTGGCCACAGGCCACAGTCCAGAGCAGCTCCATCAGAACCTCCAAGTTGGGCCAAGAAAGGAGCAGTTTTCATAGGGTTTCGAAGAGTTGGACACGACTGAAGTGACTTAGCATCATGTGGGAGGAACCAAGGCAGCGTTATTTTGTCAGGGGACAGTTGTCCGGGCTCTGGGGTCCAATTCTTAACCTCTGAACCTAGACATATCTTAGCTGTGCTCCTGGCCCCACCAAAGACTTGTTCAGCTCATCTGATGGTTCTTTTGTTTTTAAACTCCCCAGGGGACATGGGTGCTCAACCAGTCTGTGGCTACCCTGGCACAGGGCAGGCAGAGAGCAGAGAAAGCAGGGGAAAAGATTGATGTGAGGACCAGGAGGGCAGGACAGAGAGCCTGGGGTGGGGATCAGAGTGTCCGCCACCATTCCTGAGCCTAAGCGTCCCGTTCCCCTGGGACCACGGCTTGGCTCGTTGGCCTTGGTCCCAGGTTCTCAACAGAAACAGGCTCCAAGGCCCCCGTGGATAGGGACCGGGATTCATATGCCCCAGAGCACCCGCCCTCTTCCCCAGGAGCAGTGAGAGAGGGTTATACTCAAGTAAACTCAGACACAGTTCTACTCAAGTAAATCTTCTAAGCCATGTTGAGAAAAATAGGGCATTGCATCCTCTATTTTCTTCTTCCCCCAGTTCTCTTACACAGACCACCCTATGCCCTGACAGGCAAGTCATTTGCAAGTTAAAGTGATGTACTGTCTTTCTCGTTTCTGGTCTGAGACTGGCCTCCTGGGCACAGGCCCTATGCAGTCATGTGGGCTACCAACTTGATTTAATGCTATTCTATCACCATCTCAAAAGTCTTAATTTTTGGCTAAGTAGACCCACATTTACATTTTGCCCTGGACCTGTGAATTACCTAGCCAGTTCTGCGCTGGGCTCTTGCCAGAGGCTGAGCTCTCTCCCAAGGCAACACCTTCAAAACTCCCCTCTGTTTTCCAAACTCCTTCCTCATTGGTGGCAGCCTGAGACAGCAACGTGATTCTCCAACATCCACCAAGGGACCGCAGAGAGAGAAACGCAAGCACCCAGGGAAGAGGGGTATGCAGAGAGAGGTGGCACCTGCCACTCTGAAGGCCAGGAAACCCAGGAAATGTCCATGGCTCTCCCAACTAGAGTCAAGGCAAGACTCAGGAGACCCTACTCATGGTCAAGCGGCAAAACCCTTCACAGTAGAAAGGAGAAAATTGCAGCCAACCTTCCCCCTACCAGTCTCATCCGCCTGGTATAGAGACGTTTAGTGGGACTTCACCCGAACACAGGTTCGTATGAGCAGAGAGCACCTCCATGACTTGGCTTCCTGTGCACCTATCACACCATGACTTGTTCACTAAACCGTCTTCTCCATATGCTAAAAGCTCTCTGAGGGCCAGATCGTGCATCTCTCAGGCCCCCCCAGTTCCAGGTCCTAGCAGCACTAAGTGTTTGGTAAATAACTTACCAACAAACCAACCCCTACTTTAGCAAATAATTCCAGAAGGTGTGTCCTTAAACAAGTCAGTGTTGGTTCAAAAGCAGATCCTGGGCCCCCACCGTCAGAGTCTGGGACTCAACAGGCGAAGAAGACCAGGAAACTGCACTTCTACAAGCATCACCCAGTGACTTGAGAAGACCGGTCCTCCAGAGTGTATGAAGGACTGAGGGAGGGGCATGGGAGAGGGGGCTCTGGGTGGGGTGAGAGCGGGGTTCACAAAGAGGCCCAGGACAAAGCTACAGCAGAGGGTACTCGTGGTGGCCTGAGCCACTGCAGTTTATAAGTTCCCATGTGGTGCTGATGCTGCTGGTCTTCAGGCCAGACTTGAATGGAGACAGGCTGTAGTCCCCAGACCAGCCACATCAGAATCACCTAGGAACATGTTAGGGATACAAATTCCCAGGCACTGCCCCCGATCTATTGCGTCAGAGACCCTGGGGGTGGCAACCAGCAATCCAGGTGATTCTGGTGCAGGTGGAGTTTGAGAACTAGTAACTGAGCACAGAATTGTCTCTTCAGTCACAGAAGTACTGATGTTAAGTCCTATTAGGTGCCTAAATCTGTGCTAAATAATGTGATAGGAACAAAGACCCTGTAACCTCTCCTGGCTTCAAGAAGCTTAGAATTTATAGCTACTGTGTACTGGGGGTGCAGGAGCAGGTGTGATAATGGCAGAGCTTACCAAAAAATGCCGTTTTGTGCTTTTCTACCAATACCACCCAAGGGGTGTGATTCAGAAAATCTGGATTATTAGGATAGAGCCATAGCTTTTTCTGACCCTTATTCCATGATTCAGTGCCACACTTTGACAGGGATTTTCAAGGTGAGAGACGACTGAGACTAGAAAATTCACTGGAAAGCAGGCCGGCACCAAATAGTGTGATGCTGGCCCTTGTGTGCTCTGCGTGGCTTTTGGAAAGGGAAGAGGTTTCCAAAGGCCTTGCAAGCTAAGCAAAATACTTCTGGTTCGATGCAAGGTCAGGGAGTAGGATCAGGTGAGACAGACGTGGCCATAAGGCACTTTAAGTAAAATCTCAGCTAAATCTCATAGATCTTATAGGGTTGATCATCTTATTCCCATTTTACAGACCAAATACCCAAGAATCTAATAAGTTAAAAGTTGTATTCACAAATACCCAGCTCATAAATCTCTTAGCCAGAATTCACACCCAAACATTCATGGTTGCCCTTGGAGTCTCTTGAGCAAGAATGGAGCTTGAGGACAGTGTGAGAATGTTTATTAAGTCAGGCATGATTGACTGGAGACCGATAAAAGTAACCAGCCTGGGCTAGGGACTCTGGCCAAGGAAATTAAACAAAGGAGGCTTTGAGCTATTGAACACCAGTAAGTGACATGGAGATCTGTGGGGGGACAGTCGTGACAACTGAAGGAAACCACACTGGTGTAACCAAAGCATTGGATGTGGAGTCCAAAGACCTCAGCCCATGTCCCATTTCTTTCTGTGACCTGGAACAAGGCATTTCCTGTTCCAGGAATACTTGAACCTTTTTTCTCACTGATAAAATGAAGATGATAATCCCCACCCTGCCTTCCTTGGACGATCACACATATTAAAAGTTCCAGAAAGAGTAAAGTTCACTTCAGTTCAGTCACTCAGTCGTATCCAATGAGTCAACTCTTCGTATGAGGTGGCCAAAGTACTGGAGTTTCAGCTTTAGCATCATTCCTTCCAAAGAAATCCCAGGGCTGATCTCCTTCAGAATGGACTGGTTGCATCTCCTTGCAGTGCAAGGGACTCTCAGGAGTCTTCTCCAACACCACAGTTCAAAAGCATCAATTCTTTGGCTCTCAGCCTTCTTCACAGTCCAACTCTCACATCCATACATGACCATAGGAAAAACCATAGCCTTGACTAGATGGACCTTTGTTGGCAAAGTAGTGTCTCTGCTTTTGAATATAGCAGTATCTTACTTGAGAGTCCCTTGGACTGCAAGGAGATCCAACCAGTCCATTCTGAAGGAGATCCGCCCTGGGATTTCTTTGGAAGG
>SJYQ01003332.1:125280-138528 GCA_006410935.1 Redunca redunca
GAGGATGAGATGGTTGGATGGCATCACAGACTCGATGGATGTGAGTCTGATTGAACTCTGGGAGATGGTGATAGACAGGGAGGCCTGGCGTGCTGCGATTCATGGGGTCGCAGAGAGTCGGACACGACTGAGCGACTGAACTGAAATGAGCTGAACTGAGTACTCTCAGCTAAGCTACTGTGAATGTCATTGGGCACATTATTAGATTTAGTTCAAACACAATGTTTTCCCAGTCTTTTCTCCAGGAACATTTTTTTTTTAAGTTTTTATTTTATATTGGAATATAGTTGGCTTACAATGTTGGGTTAGTTTCAGGTGTACAGCACGATGATTCCGTTATACATATACATACAACTATTCATTTGCAAATTCTTTTCCCATTTATGTTATTATACGATATTGAGTAGACTTCCCTGTGCTGTATAGTAGGTCCTTGTTCATTATCTGCTGTATATATGGGAAGCCCATTGTATATACATATGTATATATAGGGCTTCCCAGGTAACTGAGTGGTAAAGAATCTGCCTGCCAATGCAGGAGATACAGGTCTGATCCCTAGGTTGGGAGGATCCCCTAGAGAAGGGAATGGCAACCCACTCCAATATAGTAGTGTATATATGTCAGTCCTAGACTCCTGATTTATCTGTCTCCCCCATGCTTCCCCTTTGGTAATCATAAATTTCTTTTCTAAGTCTGTGAGTCTATTCTAGTTTTGTAAATAAGCTCATTTGTATCATTTAGATTCTGCATACAAGTGATATCATATGATATTTGTCCTTCTCTGATTTACTTCACTTAATATGATAATCTCCGGGCCCATCAGTGTTGCTCCAAATGACTTATTTCATTCTTTTTATAGCTGAGTAATATCCCTGTGCATGTAGCTATCACATTTTCTTTATCCATTGATCTGTTGATGGACATTTAGGTTGATTTCATTTCTTGGCTATTGCAAATAGGGCTACAGTGAACATTGGGGTGAATGTATCCCTTCGAACCATGATTTTCCACAGATATACACCCAGGAGTGGGGTTTCTGAATCATATGGTAGTTCTATTTTTAGTTTTTTAAGGAACCTCCCTACTGTTCTCCATAGTGGCTATACTAATTTACATTCCCACCAACAGTGTAAGAGGGTTCATTTTTCTTCACATCCTCTCCAGCATATATTGTTTGTAGATTGTTTGATGAAGGCCATCCTGACTGGTGTGAGGTGATACTTCATTGTAGTTTTGATTTTCATTTCTCTAATGATCCCCTGGAGAAGGGAATGACTACCCCACTCTAGTATTCTTGCCTGGAGAATTCCATGGACAAATGAGCCTGGCGGCTACAGTGCATGGGGTCGCAAAGAATCAGACATGACTGAGCAACTAACACCTTTTTACTTTTCAATAATTAGAGATGTTGAGCACTTTTTCATGTGACTCTTGGCCATATGTACATCTTCATTGAATAAATGTCTAGTTAGGCCTTCTGCCCATTTTTTTACTGGGTTGTTTGTTTGTTTCTATATTGAGCCATCAGTTGTTAACCAAATTTTGGAGATTAATCCCCTGTCAGTCACATAGTTTGCAAATATTTTCTCCCATTCTGTGGGTTGTCTTTCTGTCTCATTTATTATTTCCTCTGCTGTGCAAAAGTTTTGGGGTTTAATTAGATCCCATTTGTTTATTTTTATTGCCATGACTCTAGGACATGCATTGAAAAGATATTGATGTGATTTATATCAAAGATTGTTCCACCTATGTTTTTTTAAGAGTTTTATAGTATTCAGTCTTATGTATAGGTTTTTAATCCACTTTGAGTTTACTTTTGTCTGTGGTATTAAAGAATGTTATGAGTTCATTCTTTTACATATAGCTGTCCAGTTTTCCCAGCACCATTGATTGAAGAGACTGTCTTTTCTCTATCGTGTATTCTTGTCTTCTTTATCATAGATTAATTGATCCTAGGTGTGTGGGTTTATTTCTGGGTTTTCTTTCCTATTCCATTGACCTATATTTCTCTTTTTGTGCCAGTACCATAATGATTGATGACTGTAGCTTTGTAGTACACTCTGAAGCCAGGGAGCCTGATTCCTCCAGCTCTGTTTTTCTTTCTCAAGATTACTTTGGCTATTTGGGGTTTTTTCTGTTTCCATACAAACTGTAAAATTTTTTGTTCTAATTCTGTAAAAAAAAAAAAAAAAAATGCCTGTAGTAATTTGATAGGGATTGCAATGAATCTGTAGAGTACTTTGGGTGATATAGTCATTTTAACAGTACCGATTCTTCCAGTCCAAGGACATGGTATATCTTTCCATCTGTCTGTGTTGTCTTCAGTATTTTCATCAGCATCTTATAGGTCTTCTGCTTCCTTTGGTAGGTTTTTTCCTAGGTGTTTTATTCATTTTGATGCAGGGGTAAATGGAATTAGTTTCTTCAATTTCTCTTTCTGATCTTTCATTGTTAATGTGTAGAAATGCAAGAGATTTCTGTGTACTAATTTTGTATCCTGCAACCTCACCAAATTCATTGACAAGCTCTAGTCATTTTCTAGTAGCATCTTTAGGATTTTCTGTGTGTAGTATTATGTCATCTGCAAACAATGACAGTTTTACTTCTTTTTCAACTTGGATTCCTTTTATTTCTCTGATTGCCATGGCTAGGCCTTCCAAAACCATGTTGAATAAAAGTGGTAAGAGTGGACATTCTTCTCTTATTCCTGATCTAAAAGGAAATGTGTTTAGTATTTCATAGATGAGTATGATGTTAGCTGTAGCTTTGTATATATGGCCTTTATTATGTTGAAATAGTCTCCCTCTACACCCTCTTTCTGGAGAATTTGTGTCATAAATGGGTATTGAATTTTGTGAAAAGTTTTTTCTCCATCTATTGAAATCATTATATGGTTTTTATTCTTCAGTTTGTTAATGTGGTATATCACATTGATTTATTTACAGATTTTGTAGTATCCTTGCAACCTTGAGATAAATCCCACTTGATAATGGTGTACAACCGTCTTAATGTATTGTTGGACTCAGTTTGCTAGTATCTTGTTGAGAATTTTTGCATCTATGTTCATCAGTAATATTGGCCTGTAAATTTCTTTTTTTGTGATATCTTTTTTCTAGTTTTGATATCTGGGTAATGGTGGCCTCATAGCGTGAGTTTGGGAGTGTTCCGTTCTCTGTAATTTTTTTAAAGCATTTCAGAAGAATAAGTATTAACTCTCCTCTAAATGTTTGATAGAATTCACCTGTGAAGCCATCTGGTCCTGGACTTTTGTTTGTCAGAAGTTCCTTTATCATCATTTCAGTTTTAGTATTTGTGATAGGCCTGTTTATATTTTCTATATCTTTCTGGTCAGTCTTGTACCTTCTAAGAATTTGTCCATTTCTTCTAGGTTGTCCATTTTATTGGCATATAATTGCTTGTAGTAGTCCTTTGTATTTCTGTGGTGTCCATTATAACTTCTTTTTCATTTTTAATTCTATTAATGTGAGCCCTCTCCCTTTTTTTCTTGACGAGTTTGGCTAAAGTTTTACCCACTTTGTTTATCTTTACAAAGAGTGTGTGTGCATGCTCAGTCAGTCGTGTCTGGCTCTTGGTGACCCTGTGGACTGCAGCCCACCAGGCTCCTCTGTCCATGGGATTCTCCAAGCAAGAATACCAAAGTGGGCTGCCATTTCCTCCTCTGGGGAATCTTCTTGACCCAGGGATCAAACCTGTGTCTCTTTCATCTCCTGCATTGGCAGGCAGATTCTTTAGTCCAGAGCCACCTGGGAAGCCCCATCTTTTCAAAGAATCAGCTTTTACTTTCATTTATCTTTTCAACTTTTTCATCTCTATTTCATTTATTTCTGTCTCATCTTTATTACTTTCCTTCTACTAACTTTGAGTTTTGATCTTTCTCCAGCTGCTTTAGCTATAAGTTTAGCTTGTTTATTTGAGATTTTTCTTGTTTCTTGATGTAAGTTTGCATTGCTGTAAACTTCCTTCTTAGAACTGCTTTTGCTGCACCTCATACGTTTTGGGTCATCATGCTTTTGTTTTCTTTTGTCTCTAGGTTTGTTTGGTTTTTTATTTTCTCTTTGATTTCTTCAGTGACCCATTGGTTTTTTAGTCGCATATTGTTTAGCTTCCATGTGTTTGTGTTTTTTACAGTTTTTTCTTATAGTTGATTTCTAATCTCATAGCATTGTAGTTGGAAAGGATGCTTGATATGATTTCAATGTTCTTAAAGTTGCCAAGGCTCACTTTGTGGCCCAGTATGTGATCAATCCTGGAGAAGATTTCATCTACATTTGAAAAAAAAATGTTTATTCTGCTGCTTTGGGATGGGATTCTGTATAAATATCAGTTAAGTCCATTGATCTCAATGTGTCATGTAAGGCCTGTGTTTCCTAACTGATTTTCTGTCTGTTTGACCTGTCCATTGAGGAAAGTGGGGTGTTAAATTCCCCCACTATTATTATATCACTGTCAATTTCTCCTTTTATGACTGTTACTATTTGCCTATGTTGGGTGCATAGATATTTACAATTTCTATATCTTATTCTTAGATTGACCCCTTGATCATTATGTAGTGTCCTTCCTTGTCTCTTGTAACAAACTTTATTTTAAAGTTTATTTTGTATGATATGAGTATTTTTACTCCAGTTTTCTTTTGATTTCTGTTTGCATGGAACAAGTTTTTTCTGTCCCCTCACTTTCAGTCTGTATGTATCACTAGATCTGAAGTAGATCTCTTATAGACAACATGTATACATGTCTTATTTTTGCATCCATTCAATCAGTCTACGTCTTTTGGTTGAAGCATTTAATTTGTTTATGTTTAAAGTAATTATTGATATGTGTGTTCTTACTGCCATTTCGTTCATTGTTTTGTACTTGTTTTTGCTGGTCTTTTTGCTCCTAGTCTTCTTTTGTTTTCTTCCCTTGTGATTTGACGACTAACTTTAGTGTTGTGTTTGGATTCCTTTTTCTTTGTGTGTATATGGGTATCTGTTGTATATTTTTCGTTTTTGGTTGCCATGAGGTTTTGATACAGCAGTCTGTATGTAAGTAAACAAGCCTGTTTGAAGTTGCTGTCCTTTTAATCTCAAATACTTTTGCAGTATCCTGCATTTGTACTCTCCTCTTCTCATGACTGTGGATTTCATATCATATTTGTGTAGATGAAGCCCTACCTTTATTGTATATTTGCCTTTATTGGTGGACTTTTTCATTCATAATTTTCATGTTTCTGCTTGTGGCCTTTTCCTTTCTGCCTAGAGAAGTTACTTTAGCATTTGTTGCAAAGCTGGTCTGCTGGTGCTGGGTTCTCTTAGCTCTTGCTTGTCTATAAAGCTTTTGATTTCCACATCAAATCTGAATGAGAGACTTGCTGGGTAGCGTGTTCTTGGTTGTAGGTTCTTCTCTTCACCACTTTAAATGTATTGTGCCCCTCACTCCTGCCTGCCGAGTTTCTGCTGAAAAATCAACTGATGACCTTATGGGAGTTCCCTTGTATGTTATTTATTGATATTCCCTTGTTAAAAATACTTTCTCTGTGTCTTTAGTTTTTGTCAGTTTGATTATTATCTGTCCCAGAATGTTCCTCCTTGAGTTTATCCTGCCTGGGATTCTCTTTGCTTCCTGGACTTGGGTAACTGTTTTCTTTCCCATGTTAGGGAAGTTTTCAGCTATTGTCTTTTCAAATATCCCCTGAGGTCCTTTCTCTCTCTCTTCTCCTTCTGAGACTTCTGTAATGCAAATGTTGACCATTTAATAACCAACAGAGGTCTCTTCGACTATCATTTCTTTTCATTCTTTATTCTGTTCCACTGCAGTGATTTCCACCATTCTGTCTTTCAGCTCACTTATTCATTCTTCTGCCTCATTTATTCTGCCATGGATTCCTTCTAGTGCATTTTTATGCATTGGAAAAGGAAATGGCAACCCACTCCAGTGTTCTTGCCTGGAGAATCCCAGGGACGGGGAGCCTGGTGGGCTGCCGTCTCTGGGGTCTACAGAGTCAGACACGACTGAAGCGACTTAGCAGCAGCAGCACATTTTTGCATTTCACTTACTGCATTGCTTATCTCTGTTTGTTCTATGGATCTTCTAGCTCTAGTTAAACATTTTGATCTGTGCCTCCATTCTTCTTCTGAAATCTTGGATCATCCTGACTCTCATTTCTCTGAATTCTTTTTCAGGCCAATTGCATATTTCCATTTCACTTAATTGTTTTTCTGGGGTTTTATCTTGTTCCTTCTAGAACAGATTCCTCTGCCATCTCCCTTTATCCAGCTTTCTGAAATTGCAGTTTCTGTTCTGTGGACTGCAATTGTAGTTCTTTTTCTTCTGCTGTCTGATCCTTGGTGGATGAGTCTGGTCTATGAGAGTTTTCTAGGTTTCCTGGTGGGAGGGACTGGTCCTTCACACTGGTGGATGGAGCTGGGTCCTATCCGTCTGGTGGGTGGGTCATGTCAAGAGATGTGTTTAGTGGACAACTGTGGGGTCAGGGATACTGACTGATGGGACTGTGTTCCTGCCTTGTTGGCTGTTTGGCCTAAGGCATCCCACACTGGAGCATATAGGCTGTTGGGTGAGGCCAGGTCTTGGTGAGAAAATGGCACTCTCCAGGAGGGCCCATGCCAATGAGCACTTCCTAGAACTACTGCCAACAGCGTCTTTGTCCCCAGGGTGAGCCACAGCCACCCCCGCCTCCACAGAAGACCCTCCAGTACCAGCAGGAGGTCTGGCCCAGGCTTCTACGAGGTCACTGATTTTTCCCCTGATTCCTGATATGCACAAGACCGTGTGCACACTCTCTAAGAGTGGGATTTCTGTTCCCCCAATCCTATGAAATTCCTAGGATCAAACCCAACTGGCCTTCAAAGCCAGATACTCCAGGGCCTTCTCTTCTCAATGCCAGAACGCCAAGCTAGGGAACCTGACATGGGGCTCAGAACTTTCACTCCTGTGGGCGAACCTCTGTGATATAATTATTTTCCTGTCACCCACCCAGGATTTGATTTTACTACGAATGCGCCGCACCTATCATCTCACTGTGGCCTGCTCTTTGACTTTGAACATAGCATATGCTTTTTGGTAGATTCCAGTGGGTTTTTTGTTTGTTTGTTTGTTTGTCGGTGTTTCTTCAGCAGTTAGTTGTGATTTTGGTGTTTTCATGAGAGGTGAGCTCACATCCTTCTACTCTACCATCTTGTCTCCACTACCCTTAGGAATGTGTATTTTTTAAACTTTATGTCCTTGTTATCATTTTAGCTCAAGCAGGCAATAGGTCTTGTTAAAGGTGGTCAAGATAGACTAAACACTTAATTTTTTTTTCAAATGAATAAATAAGTTGTACTTTATTTATACAGTGAGATGCCACATAAGAGTAAACACGTATCAGTAAGAACATGGATTAATATCGTATGCAAAGTCCTTTTCTTTTTTTATTTTTTAAACATAAATTTATATTTTAATTGGAGGTTAATTACTTTACAATGTTGTATTGGTTTTGCCATACATCAGCATGAATCCGCCACGGGTGTACACGTGTTCCCCATCCTGAACACCCCTCTCTCTTCCTTCCCCGTACCATCCCTCTGGGTCATGCCAGTGCACCAGCCCCAAGCATCCAGTATCATGCATTGAACCTGGACTGGCAATTCATTTCATGTATGATATTATACGTGTTTCAATGCCATTCTCCCAAATCATCCCACCCTCTCCCTCTCCCACAGAGTCCAAAGGACTGTTCTATACATCTGTGTCTCTTTTCCTGTCTCCCATACAGGGTTATCATTACCATCTTTCCAAATTCCATATATATATGTGTTAGTATACTGTACTGGTGTTTTTCTTTCTGGCTTACTTCATTCTGTATAATAGGCTCCAGTTTCATCCACCTCATTAGAACTGATTCAAATGTATTCTTTTTATGGCTGAGTAATACTCCATTGTGTATATGTACCACAGCTTTCTTATCCATTCATCTGCTGATGGACATCTAGGTTGCTTCCATGTCCTGGCTATTATAAACAGTGCTGCGATGAACATTGGGGTACACGTGTCTCTTTCAATTCTGGTTTCCTCGGTGTGTATGCCCAGCAGTGAAATTGCTGGGTCATAAGGCAGTTCTATTTCCAGTTTTTTAAGGAATCTCCGTACTGTTCTCCATAGTGGCTATACTAGTTTGCATTCCCACCAACAGTGTAAGAGGGTTCCCTTTTCTCCACACCCTCTCCAGCATTTATTGCCTGTAGACTTTTGGATCGCAGCCATTCTGACTGGCGTAAACACTTAACTGTTAAATAAATATTTGTTTTCATACATAATTCTCAAGAACTTTCCACTGCCCTATGGAAGAAAAAACTTGTAAATTTATTATGACACTTTTATTAAGATACAATTCATGTATCATCCAATTCACCCACTGAAGCATATAATAGTCACAGAATTGTATAAAAAGCATCACCATCATCAATTTTGGAACATTTTCATCACCTGTGAAAGAAACTCTGTGCTCATTGGCAGTCACTCCGCATTTCCCCCCAGCCTCTCCAAAGCCCTAGGTCAACATTAATCAGCTCTCTGTCGCTATAGATTTGCATTTTCTGGACATTTCACATATATGGAAATGTGACTTTTACTTGGCAGAAATAAGGCTTTCAAGATCATCACACTACAGCAGGAATTAGTATTTCCTCTTTTATGGCTGAATAGATCCCATTGTGTTCTTATTTCACTTTTTGTCTATCCATTTATCAGTTAATGAATATTTGTGTTGTTTCTGCTTTTGGCTGCTATGAATTAAGCCACTATAAATGCTCATGTACAGATTTTTGTGTGAGTTAATTTCCTTTCCATACATACATGGGAGAGGAATTACTTAGGTATATGGTAACTATTTGTTTAACCTTTGGAGGGGCTGTCAGGCTGTTTTCTGAAATGGCTGTACCATTTTACATTTTTACCAGCAGGAATGTATTAGAGTTCCAATTTCCTCCACTTCTCCACAGTTATATTATCTGTCTTTAATTATAGCTCTCCTAGTGGGTGTGAAGTGATATCCCATTGTGGTTTTGATTTGCATTTTCTTGATGATTAATGATGTTGAGCATTTTTTTATGTCCTTAATGGATATTTGTGTTATCTTCTTTGGAGATATATCTATTTATATCTTTTGCCCATTTTTAAAATTAGGTTGTCTTTTTATTAGTGAGTTGTAACAGTTCCTTATAGATTCTGAGATATACTTATGAGATATATAACTTGCAAATATTTTTTACCACTCTATGCGTTGTCCTTTCACTTTCTTGATGGTGTCCTTTCAAATCCAAAAGCTTTTAATTGTCACGAAGTCCAATTTATTTTTTCTCTTATTGCTTGTGCTTTTGGTATCATATCTAAAAAATCATTGCCTAAGCCAAGGTCATGAAAACACTTCTTTTAGCTCTCATATTTAGGTCTCTTTTCTACTTTGAGTTAATTTTATATGTGGTGTGAGGTAGAATTCTCAGTCTTTTACGTATGAATATTTAGTTAGCATCATTTATATAAGACTACTCTTTCCCACTTATTGGAGTTTTTTCCAGAACCCAGAAAATCTTTAATTTACATTCTTATTATTCTAGGGTAGTATTTCCAAAGCTGGTCTATTGAGAACTTTAATAAACATGTTACAAAAAAAAAAAACAGGAAAAAAAGTCACATGACCCAACAAGTTCTAGGTATATTAAGCTGAATATAATTAAGCATCTTTCCATACTGTAGTCTCAAAGACTTTAGTACCAGCATGTTTGATGGATCTCTTACTTTATCAGTGAAGGCTTTTTATGTGGGCACATATTACTTTCTCTAGAAGCATGTTTCCAAGAAACTCAAGTTTGGGATCCACTCTTTTAACAGACTTACTCATTTGAATGCTCTTAAAACGTTTTAACTTTCCTCTCTGAGAATTAAGCCACCAGTATGGCTGGAGGTTGTTTGTTTGGTTGGTTGTTTTTCATCTTTAGGGATTCCCTTGTGGCTCAGCTGGTAAAGAATCCACCTGCCATGCAGGAGACCCCGGTTCAATTCCTGGGTCAGGAAGATCCCCTGGAGAAAGGATAGGCTACCCACCCCAGTATTCTTGGGCTCCCCTGGGGGCTCAGTTGGTAAAGAATCCACCTGCAATGCAAGAGACCCCAGTTCAATTCCTAGGTCAGGAAGATCCTCTGGAGAAGGGAATGGCTACCCACTCCAGTACTCTGGTCTGGAGAATTCCATGGACTGTATAAGTCCGTGGGGTTGCAAAGAGTCAGACACGACTGAGCACCTTTCACTTCATGTTCTCATCTTTAACCAGATGAGAGCAGAAATAAGTCAGTAATCTGTGAGTTCCTCTGGATCACTTTGCTAACTGGTTTAGGATGCACAGTTTTGGTTTATAATGAAGCATCATTTTTTAAGGTAAATATTAAATTACACTTTTTTTTTTTTTGAAAATGTGATCTAAGAACCATCTGCATCAGAATAACCTGGTTTTTAAGGGCAGATTGCTGGGGCCCTTTCAGACCTAACAATCAGAAACCCTAAAGCTGGAGCCCAGATGCTGCGCTGACAGGCTCTCTGTTGATTCCTGTTCACACCAAAGCTTAAGAACTGCGGCTCATCCTTGGATTAAGGGAGAGAACAAAGTAGTCTGTAGCAAGATGGGTGGGGAGGGGGAAGGGGGGACAGACCCTGATACGTAAGTGGGACCAGAATGACTCCTCCCTTCCTGTACTTCTTTCTTTCCCGTCCCCATTTCCACTGCCCACTTTGTGCCCTTTTTCTTGTGTGTGTGCGTGCATCCTGTGTACATATATGGTCACTGAACTCAGGCACACTAAGCACTCCTTGGTTCGTGATACCTCTATGTTGCCACCAGAGGGCGCCAGAGCACCTCCGAAAGCCACACGAGCCCTCTCTCCTCACTCTTCTTTTCCACTACAGACTCTCCACCCAGGGTATAATCTCCCAATCTCAGGCCTGTGCCCCAACTCACTGATTCCCAGAAGGACGTCAGATCACATGAGAGAGCACAGCTGTTTTTTAAAAACCTCTTATGAGTTGTGAAGCCCTGGGGAACTTGTCTAATCCTCTGAGCGCAAGTTTCTCATCTTAACAAGGAAAAATATAAACCTGTTAGTGTCGTTCTTTTAACAGTTAAATGAGATAGTAAAGGTAGTGCTCCTGGCTATTGCTTTTCTACTGTAGGCAGTGATTTGCATTGCTTGAAATCCTGAAACCTTGAATTGCAAAAAAAAAAAAGTTCTAAAAATTGTTTTATCAACAAGTTATAAGCGAATCTAAGTTTCTTCTTGGCTGTCTTGCATGCCTATATTCAGAAGCCTCTCTGTCTCCTCGATAATTTTTGGTCTGGACCTTATCATTTTGCATAAAGCACAGTTCATGACACCAACGGTGAGCAGAAGAATGCACGTTAGCAAAGGGGAGCCTCCATTCCCACCAAGGGGCTTGGCTCCAGGCTCCACACTCTCTCTGTATCCTTCCCCAGGCCTTGTTAGGTAGTAAAATATAAGTGACATCTAAGTGTTGTTCCCTAATTAATTGTGCTATAATTATCATTGTGATAATTCACTCTGCAAAGGCAGTTATTGCGGTAGATACTTTAGTGAAGGAGGTGGTGGTGGAAGGAAGGAAGAAAGTAAAGTTGCTCAGTCATGTCCAACTCTTCGTGACCCCATGAACTGTAGCCTACCAGGCTCCTCTGTCCATGGGATTTTCCAGGCACGAGTACTGGAGTAGGGTGCAATTTCCTTCTCCAGGGGATCTTCCCGACCCAGGGATCGAACCCAGGTCTCCTGCATTGCAGGCAGATGCTTAGTGGGGAAGGAAGTAGTGGAAATGGAGGTTATGTTAAAGGTGGTGGTGGAGGAGGGAGAGGTGATGGTGAGGTTGGTGGTTGCTGAGCTGCTGAGGTTGGTGATAGAGAAGGTACTGGTGGAGAAGCCGCGGTGGGCTCTCCTACTCAGCATCCTTCAGAGATCCTACCACCTGAAGGATAAATCCCAACTCCTGAGCTCGACAAAGCGCTTCATGATCCAACTGCTGCTTACTTCTTTAGCCCCACTTCCCACTAATCACACACACACTAACACACTAAGCTCTTCCACATTAGAATATTTTCTGAGCCTCAGATCCAAGTTTGCGCCTTAATTTTACTGTCTGTTCACACTATTCTTGCCGTCTCTTTCTTCCCCCAGATACACTCCTTTTCAGTCTTCAGTACCCAGGTCGAATGTCACTGGCATTTTTTTTTTAATGAGGAGTTTCCTGACCCTCAAGGCAAAGTTAGTTTCCATTCTTGACACTCTCATGGAAGTTTTGTGCACACCTCGGCTCTAACATTTTTGATCTGGCTGGTAACAAGTTGATGGGGTCTCCTTGCCTACCAAAGGTAGCTTTAAAGTGACCTCTTCAAGGTCCCCTTTAGACTCTGGTCCAAGACCTCTGACCCTCAGGCTGAGCCAGCAGTCACTCCATAACAGTCCTCAATGCCTACTGTGAATTCAAGTGACAGAGCTCAGAAGACCTGTAGCAAATCCATTTTTTAAAACATATATCCAGAAGAGTGAACACTTCATAAATACGTTTCTAGTAAATGAACACACTTCATGTAACTGATACCTGGTCAAAAAACAACATCACTCTAGCATCCAGAAGCCTTCTGACAGTTGTATTTTCAAAATGAAATTAACTGTTGAAATGTGCGATTTTTTAAGTGAGCTATCAAATTCAAATGTGCAAAAAGTCACTAGCTTTTCAAAGACATTTTAGAAATTACAGAAGTAACTTCACTCAGAGGATGTGGAGACACCGTGTTCCTTTCCAGAGCAACACCCCAGCCCTCAGCTAACCTGGGCCACACAGTGGGTGCTCCCAAGCCTGGGAGCTGAGCCAGAATCAGGCGAGGCAGGTACACTATCTGGTTAGTGAAACCACCTGAAAAGCAAGGTCCTGTTGACTGCCAGGACCTTCCAGGCCGAGGTTAATGGAAGTGAGATGGAGAACAACTAGTGTGTGTTGTCCCTCTGCCAGGGTCTCCGTGCTGCCAGGGCAATGCCACTGGGAGCGCCGTTCCCATCTTACAGATGAGAAGACTGAGGAGAGCACCCAGAACTCGCCCCACATCTTCATATTATCATGCTCAGAAGCCCAGAATCAGAAACCCCATCCCTTGGACTCTCGAGGACATCTCTCTAGGTGGGGGGGGGGGGGGGG
>SJYQ01003332.1:138543-148721 GCA_006410935.1 Redunca redunca
ACGTAACAAAGGCTCTGGAGTGGAAATGAGAACCACTGGTCCTGGGTCACTTCTACCCTGGGGACTGACACACCCATCCATCATCCCACTGAGGAGGAACGTTAGTCGGTGATGGAGGAGGAGCAGCAGCCCACTGCAGAGGGAGGGTCCTGAAAACGAGTCGAGGGGCTTCCATGCAGGATTTCTCCGGCTCAGCCCAAGCAGCTGCTTTGCCACTCCTGCCCATTCCATGTGTAATGGTTAAGAGGTCACGGTGGGGACGCTGGGGCACGTGTGAGAGAGAGAGGTATCTTGATCAGTATTTTCCTTCTGCGTTGCTGCGGACACCTCCATGTTCTATGTGGCTTTGTTTGGTAGTCCTTGCTGCCCTGGTATTTTCCATCAGAGGAAATGCACTGGCTCTGTTATGGACATGTCACCTTGGCTGCCAGCATCACACAGGTGTGTGCGACGGCACCCTGACCTCCTGACCTGCCGTGCTTACGGAGAAAGCAGCAGCCCAGCAGCCCACACGAGGCGGTGTGACAAGCCTGCGTCGCTGCTGTGTGTGCACGGATTCCAGCACATTCCTCCTGCATCTCGAGAGGCCCCTGAATCCCAAGCAGGAGAGCCAGGTGGCACATCACCCCTCCCCCTCTGGTTGACCTTCAAGCCCTTCCGTGGGGCCTGCCCTCCTGCCTAGGGGCCCGCCTGCCCTGTTGGCAGCTGCACGGTCAAGGGCATCAGATGCCTTCAAGTGGACGGCTGGGCTGGTGCCTCAGGCCACTCTCACCGGCCTGGACCATTCACCTCGCCAGCCCCCTGTTTCTTCAGCTTTTTGGGGAAGATGATGCCACTGAAAGGGATAAAGGAACACCTTTCCTCCACCCCACCAAAATATAAGGCCCAACACAGAGTAAAGCAGGGGGTCCCAGTGGAGGGAAGTGCTGAATAGGCTTCTAATAAATGGCTCTGCTCATTTCTCACCTGCCTTCAGCCTTCTAACAGGACCTACTGCTGCTCTAACTGTTCCCCTAGTGTCCCAAACACACGCCCACCCTCCCATCTTCTTGTCTCTTCAGATTAAACAGCACCCCCCAAAATTAAATGTCTCCAGATCTGGCTTCTTGTGCAGACCAGAGTCCCCCATCTCCAAATGCATCCTGAGGATTTCCAGCTGCCTGTCCAGACATCTCAAACTCAATGTCATAGGCTTTCAATTGCTTTTACTTTGTACTGTCATTAAATTTTATTAAAGTGCGATGATAGACATTAAAGGGTACATATTGTAAATATATGGTGTGTCCTTTTCACAGACTAACACACCCAGGTAGCCAGCAGATTGTCAGCATTTCAGAAGTCCCCCGGGTCCCCCTTCCAGTGGTGACTGGTACCCTGACTTCTCTCAGTTTAGCCTTGTTTGAACTTCGCATAAATGGAATCACACAGTCTGTAGTGTTTTGTGCCTGGCTTCTATTTGCTCAACATTGCAAGATGTATTCATAGCACTGCGTGAAGTTGTAGGTCATTCCCTCACTTTTTCTGCAAAGGAATCATTATCCACTCTACTGGTGATGGGCAATTGACTTGTTTCCCATTTTTTGGCTGTTAGGAGTAGAGTTGCGTTGAACTTTGTGGCACTTGTCCTTCAGTGTGGCCGTGTGTACACATTTCTTTTGTGCACGTTCCTAAGAGGGGATTTTTGGACATACACTTTCAGTAGACAGTTATCCACTCCTGTAGATTCTGCCAGGAAGTATCCATGTGCGTCGCCCACCTGCATCATGAGTTCTGGCTTCTCCACTCTTTAACGCTTAATACCACTTTTGATTCATCCATCCTTCACCCCGAGCCTATCTCTTTTTTCTTCCCCAATTATCTCACATTTGTGGCCTTTCTTCTTTGCTGCTGTTCTGTGGCAGGCACTGTGAACTTGTCCAGAGCCTTCCCAGGATCCATACCTGCGCAGTCTCCCTACAAGTCTCTCTCATCATCACACCTTGTGGTCCACAGAAGTACAGTCGCTCCTGATCTCCAGTTACTTTGGAGCTTACCTGTTTATTTATCTGGTTATTGACACCCTGCAGACCTCGCCAATGACCAAGCAGACCCCATCTTTCCCTTAGGCCACAGTGCTGCCTCCCTCAGTCATTCTCCAAAGCCTCTGTCCTTAGCTTGTTTGGCAGGAAATCTATCTTCTCTGTTAGCAGTTCTACAACAAAGCCCCGAGCTGGAGAGTTACTGCTGGCAGAGACTTAGAGAGACTGTCCCCACACCCTTGTTTCCAAAGAATCCCCAAGAAACTTAAGAAAAAGAACTTAAGGCAAAAGTCCTAGTAACTTGTCACAACTTTCTTACAGTGACAAGTATCACTTTTTATTTGTTGGTAACTTTTATTTGATCTGAAAGCCCACAGAGCTTTGAAAATTAACTGGGTGGGGAGGAGAGGGAATAACAAATAGAAATTGCAAGTTGGCTCTGATTTTAAAACTGCTTCTCAGTGAGAGAAACATTCTCATCGGCTACTGTTCTCAAAAATCTGCCATGTTTAAAGAGGTTTTGACCGGTAGAAGGTTTCATTACAGAGAAGCATAGAAATACATGCATGGGAAATAGAAAGCAGGCAAATTTGGCTTACTCCTCCCAAATTTTAAGAAAGCAAATAAAACTGAGTGTTTAATGTTTGCTTACAGTTTGCCACATTTATTACTTGAGTGTATACTTTACACAAGGGACCCCAATACACTCTGCTGCTGCTGCTGCTAAGTCACTTCAGTCGTGTCCGACTCTGTGCGACCCCATAGACGGCAGCCCACCAGGCTCCCCCGTCCCTGGGATTCTCCAGGCAAGAACACTGGAGTGGGTTGCCATTTCCTTCTCCAATGCATGAAAGTGAAAAGTGAAAGTGAAGTCGTTCAGTCGTGTCTGACTAGTAGCAACCCCATGGACTGCAGCCTATCAGGCTCCTTGTCCATGGGATTTTCTAGGCAAGAGTACTGGAGTGGCTTGCCATTGCCTTCTAATGCTGCCCATATTTAAAATTTTGAGCATAATTTTGCTGTTTTATATGGTTAAAAGGTTCATAATTCTATCTTTTCTTTCATAATGTAGTATTTTCTTACCTATGCTTTCTTTGATGCTGGGTCCTTCGGTAGGGACCCATAGCCGAGTTAGCGTATTGTATCATGAAGAAGCAAATGTCGGAGTGCCTGTCAATATAGATGCCTGATGCAAACGTGAAGGAGCGCTGCTTCCTCTGTGGACCCGAGTGGGGTGGACTCATTGCCCATGATTCACAGCACACACCCTCCAGTGCAACCGCGAGGCTACTCACAGCCCACAAGCAGACTGAGCCTCTGCTGACTGACACTCAAGTTTCTTCCTGAAAGGCCATTCCCTCTTTTCCAGCCTTCACTAATGCCACTCAGACTTGTGAAGGGCCTCATGAGGCCCACATCGTCAGTAAAACTCCCTCTGCCTACTCCAGACACCGCTGATATGACCCAAATTCTTTTAGCCCTAAATTGTGTCCACTCAGTTTAGCACTTAATTGCACAGCATCTCACATCATGTTAGTGTTACTCACTCAGTCGTGTCCTACTCTTTGCAAATCCATAGACTGTTAGGCTCTCCAGGCATCTCTGTCCATGGAATTCTCCAGGCAAGAATCCTGGAGTGGGCTGCCATGCCCTTCTCCAGGGGATCTTCCCAACCCAGGGTTCAAACCCAGTCTCCTGCATTGCAGGCAAATTCTTTACCGTTTGAGCTACCCAGAAAACACACATCATGCTAGAGGGCCTTAAAATCTGCCAGTTCTTGGTTAAACTTGACAGGTATTCCGACCCTCCCTGGAAGATCACAAGATAGGCTCCCCCGTAGGGCAATGATATTACAAATCCTTTCTTGCTAAGGAAAATGCTATTCTATCCATTGCATGACCAGTGATCAGACACAGCCTTGACCCTGACATTAATGTTCCCTTGTGTCTATTGCTGCACCAGGATTCGAGAACCACACTTCACACCATGCCTAAGAGTCCCAGGGACTGACTTTGATCCATAGTATGATGGGAAACCAGGAACGTAGCTTGCATGGCAGAGCCCCTGACATCTGGACACATGCAGGCGGCCCTCGCTCATGGGCTCCTGCCACAAACTTATCAACCTAAGGCACCCACACCCAGCACTCCAGCTTGATTGGAGTGGGGAGGCTCAGAGCATGACCTACAGCCTGAGAGAAGATGCTGAGCCCAGGGTAGCTGGAAAGAAGTGAATTGGCCAAGACATTGTGAATTTACAGCCTATGACTTGGAGTGAAAAGCAAGGAGGAGCCAGCCATACCCCACATCCAGCCCTTGGAGAGCCCAGGCTTGCGGGGTGTGGGTTGAACCAGGTTTTGGCAGCTGGGGTTGGGACTGCCTTATCCCATCCATACTGATCTCCACCAAGGAGGCCCTGAAGATACAGCTTCCTGCCTGTTTACCCAGAGTCAATATGACTCCTGTGCTCCAAGCTCTAGCCAGCCTGCACACCAGGCATGGGAGCTCGTCCTCTCCCATTTCAGGAAAGTCTTAGAGGAAAAGCAAAGCCTCTAGTCACAGAGGTTGACCTGCAAGCTGGCGTGCTGGGTGTGGGGGCCTTAGGTTGATGGGTTTGTGGCAGGAGCCCATGAGCAAGGGCCGCCTGCGTGTGTCCAGATGTCAGGCTCTGCCACGTGAGCTACGTGTCCTGGCCACAGTGCTGCACCCAGCTCTGAGGACGTAACTGGGGCAGGTCTACCCCGACTCCTTTGCCACACCAAAGACACACACACCCATCTCAGTGCAGCGCTGTGCAAGAGCTCGCCTTGGCCCTTGCAGGCCCCAGAGTCCCAGATCGTTCACCCACTCATTCGTCTGCACACTCAACAAATAGCTTGCGAGGATCTCTGTGAGCCAGACTCCAAGCCCAGAACCGGAACCACAGCGTGAACAAGACCAGCTCAACTCTGCCCAGGAAGATTGCAGTCCAGTGGGCAAACTCACTGAAGCAAATACTCACAAAACCACATAATTTCAAACAGCCAACACTGTAAGAGAAAAGAGAAACCCTCTGGGAGATGCGTCCAGCGGTTCCAGCCTTGGCCTGAAAAGCACCTTCCCTCAGACCGTGAGTCTTCACGGGGCGGCAAGTGTGGTGTGAAGGGGTATTTAACACGCCTGCTGTTGGAATGTAAAAAAATAGGATTCCACACAGGGCTTTTGCCTTTGGGCCAAAGGCGTTGTAAACCCAAGTGGGATGAGGGGAAATCACTGCAGGGGCCCTAGTGTAAAAGGCCAAGAAATCCAAGATGGAGGATGGAGAAATGGTGGCCACCAAGGAAAATGCTAGGGAAGATCCCCGAGACCTGGGGGCATTATAGTCCTTTCCCCAGAGTGTCATATCTGATACCCACAGGCGTATCAGTCCTATGAGTGGGCAGGGGGCAGAGGTCCCTGGCTGGACACAGGGGCCAGTGGAGGCCGGTCCCTATGCGTGTAGGCGTCACCCTTACATGACCTGTGATAATCTGTCACGGTGACGGGGGGGTGAGGCACTCACTGAGCCCATGTGAAGCAACCAACACCAGACAGAGGGTGGGACCTGATGGAGTGGCTTGATGGAGTCTAATGGGTTGAATAGGCTTTGCCTAGAGCCCTGCCTTCTTCTGGCGTGGCCCAGCGTGTGAGAGCGTGCTCCCCACCACCAGCTGGAATGCAGCCATGACTCATCTGGGCTCACCACGGCATCTCCAACAAGACCTTGGACTCTGTAAACGTCTCCACTCCAGAAGCTTGAGTCCATCCCTTTCCCTCAGTTCCAAGGACAGGGAGGCTTTGGAGTGGAGCTTCCCAAACTTGACAGTGCGTGCAGATCCTTGGGGATCTGGCTAAAACACAGACTCCGATTCTGAAGTTCTGAGTGAGGCTGAGATTCCTTGATTCTTAACAAGTTCCCAAGGAATCACACTTTGAAGACTTGAGAACGTTAACCAGAGTGAATAAAAGTGAGCCTTCCCCTCTCCTTCATGAGAGAGTATAGTCAGATCAACCATCTATTACTCACTCTGAGAACTGGAATACTGATGGCACCACTGGCAGAAATAAGAAAATCAGAGGTAGGACCTATTTTAGAGGGAAATAGTAAAGGTTACCTTTGGTTGAATGCCTATTGTGTACCATGATCTTGTTTAATCTATTTGTTTGGCAATGTAGGTATTAGTAATCTCCATTAATTGCATAATGGAATTAAGGCTTGGAAAGGTGAAGTAATTTTCCCCTGGGTGTTATAGCTGGCTGGAATTTGGACCTGGTCTGTCAAACTCCAAAACCCATCTAATGCTACAATGACGTGCTTCCTTGTTTTGGTGGGTAAGGAATTAGGATTGGATTCAGTTCGGTGGTTCTCAACCTTGCCTTCATGTTAGAATCATCAAGAGGACTTTTAAAACTCCCCCACCCCACACCAATGAGATCAGACTCTCTAGCCACTATCAGCACTTTTTAGAAGCCCCTCTGGTAATTCCAGTGCGCAGACAAGACTGAGAATCACTGAGCTAGTCCAATTCCTCTTTGAGTAAGTGAGGCAGCTGAAAAGGGATGGATGAAGCGCCAATCTTTTCAGAAGTAGCACTTCTCAGTTCCTACTCTAGGACTCTTTCTAATAAGCCAGCGAAACAAAAATTCTGCAGTGGGATGGAGTAGGAGAGGAGTAGAAGCGGGATGGAGGTTCTTGCCAAGAGAAAAGACATAGAGAAGAGCGAGGGTTTCAGTGAACAGGGGACAGTTCACATTTAAGAGCTGAGGAAAAGATTCAGAAAGCTAGAAAAGCTCTCTCTCTCATACACACACACACACACACACACAAAACCCTTGAAATTAGAACGTCTAATTCATCTATGAGTCCTCCCATACTTAGCATACATTGGGCAATTGGATGGATGAGTGAATGGATGCAACAAGAAGGACAAGGTGAGTCTAATGGACAAGAAAGTCTAGAAGTCCAGTGGAGTCGAGAAATGGGAGTCTCACTGGAATTGAGGAAAGGGAGGGCTTCCCTGGTGGCTCAGTAGTAAAGAAACTGCCTGCAGTGTGGGAGACCTGGGTTCGATCCCTGGGTTGGGAAGATCCCTTGGAGGAGGGCATGGAAACCCACTCCAGTATTCTTGCCTGGAGAATCCCATGGACAGAGGAGCCTAGTGGCTACAGTCCGTGGGGTCGCAAAGAATCAGACACGACTGAGCAGCCTAGCACGTAATGATGGGAGAAAGGACTTCAGCTGGGACGAACTACCGACCTCAGGGTGAATGGTCACCATCAGGAAACCTTGTTTGGGGATTTTACTTTTATAACTGGGATTATTTTTTAATGATAGGATGAAATACATCAAGTGGAAAAATAAATGAAGTAGTGTTTGAAGCAAAAGGGGTTTGGGGATTTCTTAAGAACATCAGTGCTTCATCTCTTGCTATAATCAAGACAAAAGGCTGAGGCTGCCCACAAGCTCCACAGATAAGAAATCTCGAGTTCTGCACTGAGCAAAGCTCTGGGTCCTCCACCAGACCCCAGGGCTGCCTTTGGGTAACTTGTTCTCCCTTCAAGATGGTAATGAATATTGATTTTTAATTTATTTATTTGGCTGTGCCAGGTCTTAATCTTGGCATGTGGGATCTAGTTCCCTGACCAGGGATTGAACCCAGGGCCCCCTGCATTGGGAGAGTGGAGTCTTAGCTACTGGATCACCAAGGATGTCCCATCTAATGGATATCAATTTAAGACTAGTTTCTCCTTGTAAGTTATGGGGCATGAGAAACTATTGAGAAATTGGTTGTCAGGTTTAGTAGACTCAGCAGTAGACTCTGAGATTCTGTAAACCCCAGATTCTGCAAAACCATGAGCCATGAGGAGCCAAAACTCAGAATGATGTTGGGTATTAAGAGTCGGGGGATACATTGTTTTGCTCATCACTTACCAGTATGTTTGATTAAATTTCTTGCTGGATTTCTCCCCTCATCACCAACCTTATATGTGAATTCAATCATGAGCCACGGACCCTACTCTTCAAAAGTGGCATCCCTTGAGCTGTGTCCTAGGCACTCATCTGTAAGGAAGGACTATTTCTAATCCACACACTCTCCACTGGCCCACCATGTGACCTCAGCTGACAGCTGGGTAGAGCTGGCCAGTGCATTTGGGGACCAGGGAGCTTAATCCACCTACTCAGGCCTCTCTTAAGCCTACTTATAAATTCTGTGACTTCACTCACATCAGCACATCCCAACCACCTAGGCCATATGACATAATTAAATATTAATAGCACTCTATTCATATATGTCCCTTGATCCAGGTGTTAGGCTGAGAGGGAAAAGGACTGTTGACAAGGGAAGTGGATAAAACAGTGGAAAATCTGTCCTTCTCTGTCTCTACCATACTTCTTCCCTCAATATTTCTCCCAAACTCAGAGTTGCCCCCTTACTTGGGAGAAGGTACCACCAGCTCCTAGAAGCTAAGCTCTACCCTGGTTTCTTCCATTTAGAATCAAAGTGAAACAACAAAAAAAAATAATTTCTCCAACTAAGCATAACAACAAGGAATTCCCTGGCAGTCCAGTGGTTAGGGAGGCTTCCCAGGTGGTGCTAGTGGTAAAGAAGCCGCTCGCCAATGCAGGGAGAACAGATGTGGGTTTGATCCTTGGGTTGGGAACATCTCCGGGAGGAGGGCACAGCAGCCCACTCCACTGTTCTTGCTTGGAGAATCCCATGGACAGAGGAGCCTGGCAGACTGTGGTCCATAGGGTCGCAAAGAGTCAGCCACAACTGAAGTGACTTAGCACTCATGTATGGCAGTGATTAGGACCCCATGCTTTCACTGCTGAGGGCACAGATTCAATCCTAGTCAGGGAACCAAGAAAAGGAAAACAACAGTGTTGAGAATTGCCATATTTTATTTTAAAAACAAGGGTATGTGATTAACTGTGAATCCTTCTAGTTCAATCACTACTTTTGCATCTTAATGTTAAATACTCAAATAATTTTTTAATTCAAATAGCTTTCTGCAGAGGATAATGGTGCTATAAACCTAGACAGCATATTAAAAAGCAGAGACATAACTTTGCCGACAAAGATTCGTATAGTCAGAGCTATGGTTTTTCTAGTTGTCATGCATGGATGTGAGAATTGGACTATTAAAAAAGCTGAGCACTGATGAATTGATACTTTTGAACTGTGGTGTTGGAGAAGCCTCTTGAGAGTCCCTTGGACTGCAGGAAGATCCAACCAGTCCATCCTAAAGGAAATCAGTCCTGAATATTCATTGGAAGGACTGATGCTGAAGCTGAAACTCCAATACTTTGGCCACTTGTTGCAAAGAATTGACTCATTTAAAAAGACCCTGATGCTGGGAAAGATTGAAGGCAGGACAAGGGGACTACAGAAGGTGAAATGGTTGGATGGCATCACCAACTCGATGGACATGAGTTTTAGCAAGCTCCAGGATTTGGTGATGGACAGGGAAGCCTGGCGCAAAGAGTCGGACATGACTGACTGACTGAACTGAACTGACTGAAGGCTTAGTTGATTTTTTTAAGTTCTAATAAGAGATGTCTTTTCATACTGTGGAAAATCCTGAAAGAGATGGGAATACCAGACTACCTGACCTGCCTCTTGAGAAATCTGTATGCAGGTCAGGAAGCAACAGTTAGAATTGGACATGGAACAACAGACTGGTTCCAAATAGGAAAAGGAGTACATCAAGGCTATATAATTGTCACCCTGCTTATTTAACTTATATGCAGAGTTCATCATGAGAAATGCTGGACTGGAAGAAACACAAGCTGGAATCAAGATTACCAGGAGAAATATCAATAACCTCAGATATGCAGATGATACCACCCTTCTGGCAGAAAGTGAAGGGGAACTCAAAAGCCTCTTGGTGAAAGTGAAAGTGGAGAGTGAAAAAGTTGGCTTAAAGCTCAACATTCAGAAAATGAAAATCATGGCATCCAGTCCCATCACTTCATGGGAAATAGATGGGGAAACAGTGGAAACAGTGTCAGACTGTATTTTGGGAGGCTTCAAAATCACTGCAGATGGTGATTGCAGCCATGAAATTAAAAGACGCTTACTCCTTGGAAGAAAAGTTGTGACCAACCTAGATAGCATATTCAAAAGCAGAGACATTACTT
>SJYQ01003332.1:148951-173424 GCA_006410935.1 Redunca redunca
CCCTGGGATTTCTTTGGAAGGAATGATGCTAAAGCTGAAACTCCAGTACTTTGGCCACCTCATGCGAAGAGTTGACTCATTGGAAAAGTCTCTGATGCTGGGATGATTGGGGGCAGGAGGAGAAGGGGACGACAGAGGATGAGATGGCTGGATGGCATCACTGACTCGATGGACATGAGTCTGAGTGAACTCCAGGAGTTGGTGATGGACAGGGAGGCCTGGTGTGCTGCGATTCATGGAGTCACAAAGAGTCAGACACGACTGAGTGACTAAACTGAACTGAACTGAATAAGAGATGTGGGTCAAAAAATACATAAGTATTTCTCCACCAGGTTTAATTTTGGTTTTGAATAAAACATGAACTCAAGTTTTTTCTTTAACAACAGGACAATCTCTGAGGTGCATGAACATCCTCCCCATGTCTGTCGTACGATCCCAGCACAACTGCATTTCCTATGCCAACGTTATTATAGGATTACTAAGGCTCTGATACAAGTCTGTGGCCAGAGGAGTACGAGTTATGCTATGACAGCTCAATTTAGCAATTCAAGAGATTGAGGATGCAGTGTGGTCCAACTTTAAGCCAACTGATAAGACAGGTAGTTGAACAGTGTGCCCTCAAGGTCCTTCTGTCTTTGGCCCCCACCCCAGCCTTGGCAGGTACCAACAGCAGGAATAGAGGAGACAAGAGTAATGGGAGGAGGGATGAGAGCTAAGAGACTTGGAATCCTTCTCTAAATCTTGGCAGCCAGTGGGTGAGAGGCAGTGGATAATAATAGGAAGCGTTTCTGATCTTTATATCAGGCTGAGCTGCAGCACCGTGTAGTCAGCAGACACTAAGCCTCCAGTTAGGGCAACTGTGCGGAGCCTGAGCCAGCTGCCACCTCCTCGGCTCCAGAGAGCAAACTTACTTTAGCATATCTACCTAGTCATTGCAACTTCTTGACTACACAAATGCCAGCTCTCGCCTCAAGGCTCCCTAGGCAGTAGCCCCCCTCCCGGTGCCTGGCTGGGAGTGGACCTCAGCCCATCCTACCCACCCCCAGTGGCTGATGTCTTTGCCAAGAGCCCACTGGCTCAGAGAGCCTCATTGGCAATGCTCGCGGCCAGGCCATCCCCCTTCTCTTCTTGGCCAATATCTTTAATAGTCAGGAGGCAACCTGATGATTATAAATCACTCTCAAGAGACGGTCAGGGAGCCAGGGCCATGCCAGTGCCCAACCCTCATTTTCCTCAACACTGCAGTCCCTTCTTTCTACTTGGTCTAAAGAGATTGAAAATACTGTCCTCCTACGCTTTTCCCTATTGTCCCTCTTTGGGAAAGTATTATTTTTTTAATTCTGAAGAAAGAAAAGCACCAGCAGGGTCACTGCTTACCAGTAAGACCGCTATATGCAAAGGCACCCCAGCATTCTTTCATCAGAACATTTTACTGCCATCTATAGGAGTTTTGTTGCAGAAAATACATAAAGGTCTTGAATGTCAATGGCACCCCTTTGACTGCATTTGTGCAGTGCACAGCCTTAGGTGCTGGCTGAGGATACCCGAGGATCTACATGATGCTCCTGACACTAGCCTGAGTTTAAGAGCTGGAAAGAAAGTGATGCATGGACAGAAGGGACCTGATAAAAGTCACAGGTAGATCCCCGTGAGGTTTTCTCATGCTTCTGCTGCGTGCAGGACAAACAACCAGATACTCAGTGGAGCTGAATAATTGCACAACAGCATTATTTAAGAGCAAACATGCCATCACCCATCCCCAGGCTCCCCTGGCCAGGACTGGCAGTGCAGCGGGTAGCAATTGTGCACTTTACACCCACTTGGCTCCACGTCTCAGGAATTCTTGCCACAAAGGGTCCCCTTGAAAGGCATTCTGGGTCAGTGGGGGGTCTGGCTCTTGTCTGGAGCCTGTTTGTCTGACTGTTTACCAAACCAAACACTGTGGTCCCAGAACACAGTGCGGAGGGACTTTCTGTACTCAGCTTGTGGTCTTTGCTTCTCTGTGAGAGGGGCGGTGGGGTGGGGGGCGGTGTTGGTCGGCAGGATAGGAAGAGAAGTCTGTCTGCTTTTTCTTTAGCACTTTCTCTCCCATCTAGAAAAGCCCTGCTCAGGATTCAGAAGAGCCCTCTGCCGGTTCCTCTCCTGCAGAATTCCTGTGTAGCCCCTGCCCCGTGATACCTGTGGTGCAAATTATTTGTAATATCAAATTGGTTGCAGATAAATCAACATCCAGCAGCAACTTGGGATAATTTCTGAGTCAGAAAAATACATATTTTAAAATACCTAAAAATGCAAGACATGCTAGGAAAATATTTAAATTGTGTTATTGGCCATAGTTTTTGTTCTTCCTTCTTCCCCATTTCCTCATCTAGCTCTTATTTCCTCTTAAGTCTATTTTTATAAACTTCCTCAAAACCTTTCTGGAAAGAAAGAGATCTGATATCAATTTTAAAAAAAAGAATTACTAGTATGCTCCAGCCCAGGTGGGACTGCACACCATAGAATATATTTTTAAAATACAAGACAATAGGAGAGCTGTCACAGGGCTGGGCTGGGTGTGGGGGTGGGGGTGACCACTGTGAGAGGAACATGGACATACCTGTTTTCAGCCCCCAGGAGCGCAGTGCGGACAGGCAGAGGGAAGAGAAGTGGGCGTGGACACCTACACAAAGTGGGCGGGGAGAGAGGGAGCCTCCAGGGGCAGAGACTCGATGGAGAAAGCCAAAGAGGATTGAGGCAGGCAGAGGGTTACAGGACCAGGAGACGGGGGGCTCGGTGAGGAGAGGCCCAGGTGGGACTCAGGAAGGGAAACAACGTCGGTGCCCAAACACTCAATAAATGATACCAGGAGGGGCTGAGAAGAAGTCATGAAATTGTGAGATTAGGGCTGTTTGAAAGTACCCGGGATCTTCCAGGTGGCTCAGTGGTAAAGAACCCACCTGCCAATGCAGGAGACGTGGGTTCGACCCCTGGGACGTGAAGCGCTTCTGGAGAAGGAAATGGCAACCCACTCCAGTTTTCTTGTCTAGAAGATTCCATGGACAGAGGAGCCTGATGGGCAACAGTCCATGGGGCCGTAAAGAGTCAGACAGGACTGAGCAACTGAGCAGACGTGCAGAAGCACCGAGAAACCTTCGTATGCACTTGTTATTGGGCGCCAAGTTATCCCTGTAACATCCAGCACAGGATTCTCTCCAAAGCCATAGCCACCCGGCAAGACCCTGGCATCTTGGGGGTCTTGCAGTGAGAAAACGTGGCTGCCACCTGCCCACCTCATGGTTCTTGCTGAACAGTTGTCTCGGCGCTCATAACTACACTCTTTCGGGTGTCAGAGCCAAGAAGCCTTTCCTCCTGATTCAGGCTGGGAACAGGGACCCTTTCAGGAATCCTCAAGGATAAACCAACCCAGACTGAGAAGGGCAGATATTGGAATGGTGCCACTTCCATGCGTCAGGTACAGAGATTTACAAATGCAGTTGCAAAACTTCATCACAACGTTACAAAAGAGTCAACTTATTCAATTTTACAGTGAGAAATCTGAGGGCCAGAGATGGTGACATACCTCAGGGCACACGGAGATGAAGTCAGGATTCAAACTCAGGTCTGCCTGACTGGGAATCCCATGTGCTTTGTTCTTCCTAGTCAGACCATACAACACGGCTGTGTTTTGTAACCAGTATGCAAAGGTGTGCCTTTGCAAGGACCAGGGGAGAGGGCAGGGAGGAAGGGTGGGGAGGAGTTGGTTCCACAAGACTTCAGACTCAGTAAACACCCTCCACCCCGACCAGCCCACTCAGGCCACTGAGGCAGCAGGCGGCCTAGGTGCCAAGTGGAGGTGGCTTCAGGCTGAGGTCTAGAGATACATGTTGATGCTTGAGTTCATTGAGTTAATTAGTGAATTGAAGAAAAGCAACCAATGGGCAGAAGCTGGAAATACTGTATGATGCTAGGGTACAAAGTATGAACCTTGATGTTAAACTTCGGACTAGTGATTTAAATTCTGTGAGCCTGGTTGTGTTAGCTACTCAGTCATGTCCAACCCTTTGTGAGGCCAGAGACTGTGGCCCACCAGGCTCCCCTGTCCGTGGAATTCTCCAGGCAAGAATACTGGAGTGGGTAAGCCATTCTGTTCTCCAGGGGACCTTCCCAACCCAGAGTTGGAACCCAGGTCTCTTGCATTGCAGGCAGATTCTGTTTGCTTCTCTGCAAAATGGGAATAATGGCATTAACCTCATAGGACTTTTGTGATGGTTAAATGGCTAACACGGATCCAGTGCTCAGCACACAGAGTGAATGCCCAGCCATTCGTCCAATTCCAATAATTATTGTAACTATCACCATTACTACTATTATCACCGTCAGGGATTGTAGCCCATTTGCATAAAGAGCTCACGGATACACTAGTGTGATTCCTTTCGCTCCTGTACCAGGCTCTCAGTCTATCCTCTTATGATTCATTTTTCCCCTTCAGCATAACCTGAGGAATTTTTACCAGGAAGAAAATGTTGGCAGGAGATTTGCCTGAACCTCAAAATTCTGGCCATGAACTTGGGCTTGTAGTTTTTCTCCCAGGCCCCAGATACACACATTGAGCCGCCGGGGACACTGAGAGGGAGGGAATCCCCGGGAAAGCAAGAAGAGCTGTGGTTTGGCTGGTGTCCAGTGGGTGGAGCAAGAGCGTTACCGGCAGCCTCCCTGGCAAGGGCTATCGGCCCGTCCAGGCAGGCAGGAGGCTCCACTGACACCCGCCTAGCTTTCTGTGGGGTTTCCGTTTTTCAGAATTGTGTGCTCCTAGAAGCACACCACAGCTCATGTCACTTCTGTTCGTGATCTCAAAACAGGCCACAAAATTGAAATTTAAGGAAAAAATGAAGAAGCAATTTTTCACTTGAGTTTTAGATATCTCTGCTATAGAATCTTTGCCTCCTGACTTTTAAAGGCAGCAGAGTTTGTCCTGGGACTCTCACCTGGAAAGAGGGGCATTCCAGGCCAACATTTATATTGTTTCCCTCCTCACTGGGGAAAAGGACAGGTTGGTTTCCAGAAAACACTTTGTGGACCTGGGTTCTCCCCACACTCACCCCACACCCCACGGAACTTTCCTGGATTCCTACACCTGAGCAGAAACCATGTCAAGTCTAAGAGAACATTCCCCCCGGGAGCTACCACTTAACTCCAAAGTCTGCAGCGCAGCAACCTGTCTCTATGTTTTCAGTTGAAGTGACACTGCGTTGATCCTTTTCAGTTACGCATCTTCCCCAGAACATCCCAGGGTGAGGGTAGGCTCCAGAGGAAACTGCAAGGGGAAGATAACCATAAGCTCAAGCAGGATTGTTGCTGGACAAAAACCGGGAAGCCCCAGAAACGATGGCAAAGTTGCTGGCACCAAGTCAAGAACAGAGACCGACAGACAGAAGGTACAGGACAGGGGGCCCGCTCCTCAGCAGTGCTTTGGACCTGTGCCTGGAATGGGAGGAGACAGCCAGATGCACAGATATGCAGAGTGGGTCCTGAGTATAAAAGCTTTGGGTCCCTCCCCCAGCACCCTCCTCTTAACCACCTCCCTTTTAATACAGCCCAGCAGGGCTTTATCAGCCAGTGCCTTCTGCCCGGGAAGCCAGCTGCTGTGTGAGTACTCCCCTGTGTCTGTTCATTTGCAGCTGTTCATGGTGGGAGGGCTGTCTCCTTAGACCTCTCTAATTTTTCTCTTTTTAACAGAGATATATGTTTCAGATGATTGGAACTGAGTAAAAGCACAAAATTAGAATTCTGGTAGACTAGCAAACCATTTACCCAAATCATAGGCTTCTTCCTGGATGCTTGAAAGCTGTCTTGGTTCATAGTTTCTGCAGCAGGGCGGACCGGCACCAGAGCTCGGCTTGCAAGAGGGTTTCAGCGAGGAGTCCACTGGAGGTGCTAAAGGACTCTGAGCTAACCGACGCTGCATAGGAGTTTGAGGCTGTGTTCTTGAAATAAGTAAAATTGGAGATCTATCAATACGACTCAAAAAAAAAAAAAAAGTGGGGATTGGGAATGGCCCTTTCCAAGTACAGTTTTCCAGATCACCCTGTATGTACCGTCATGCTGGAGGGAGGACCCTGGAATACCCTTTGGGAGAACGAGTCACATTGCAAGCACAAATTTGGCAACTTTTCAGCTACACTTTCTGTTGTGGAATTCAGACCTCAAGGCTTCAAAGGGAGTGTGTTCCAAGGAGAGAGTGTTTTAAGCAGGAGACAGGATACCTGACAGCATTTTCTTTGTTTCTCATTACAGCACTTCCCACAGCTTAGATTCAAAAACTGCCTAACATAACGAGTTCTGTAAGTATCGCATAAATGTCAGTGCTGAAGTCTCCTAATGATGATAGAGCATGAATGTCTATGTGCTTTCTTCCATATCTATGTCCAAAACTTTGCATTATTTTTAAAAGTGATACTTGAGGCATAGAAGTTAAAGACTCTCCGAGCTCTCTAATTATACAAATTTCTAATATATGCTGACAATAGAATGAGTTGTATTTCCTATAAGAAATGTTGTTAAACTGAGATCTTGATATTTCAGAATGATGAGTCCTGCTTTGTGGCACTAAGTGATCTGGGCTATGAAGAGTGCTTTCTGACTTCTATTGTAAGCTCACTGGGTGTAGCTTCTAGAATATTCTCGGGATGTTAACTTCAACACACACAGGCCTTGTTGTGGATATGTCTGTGATATAAGGGAGTGAGGCTTACTTTGGGGCATGGTGAGATGTTTGTTTGTCAGAAGAGTCACTGCTTCTGGCAAGGACATGGGGTGAAACAACCTTTGCTGTTGTTCAACACCTCCCTCCCCAGGGTTACATCAGGGAGGCCATGAAGACAGGCTGTGTCCACTATGTTACTGAGCCCTAACACCCCCTTGGGGACATCAGTGTGTATGGTTCCATCCTGGAAGACAAAGAGCCACCAAAGCTTACCTGTTCCATAAGGCTGATCTGCTGAGTGAACATGGATGGCCCAAATTTTGGACTCCAGTTTTTTCCTCCATAAAATGAAGGCTTGAACTATATGCTCTCTCAACGTCTTCTCTCTCTTGGCTCTTAGAAAATATTGATGTTGAGCTCAAGGCTGTCATTCTCCGAGTCATGAGTGATTTTGGTGGTAGGGAAACATGACGGGAATGTGACGGTCCTGCCTGTCTCTTCTTTTTCTTTCATTCTTTCTTTTTGTTTTTTAAACTAAATATGAGAGCCCTATTATTGGGTTTCTTAATGTTGCTCTTTGTCAAACAAAAATATGCATAGTGCAACCCACCTCTTTGGTGCTAGCCAGATTGTTTAACCATGGATAAACATACACACACACACCTTTTTCCAAAGACATGTCAGTAAAGTTTTCCACAATTATGGATTTTTCTGAAACACTCTAGCAGTGTTAAGTTTTCAGATTTCAAACCAAGCCAGTGGAATAAAGTAATTAAAGAGGAAGAAAAAAATAAACACCAAACATGACTTTTCTGGAACTTCTAAAGGAAGAATGCTATCCTTGGATATAATGGAAGGTGTTTTTTTTTTCTTTTTTTTTTTAAGGGAAACTAAAAGTTGCCACACCTGTCCTGTTGAATATAACTATGAATTGTTTATTATTAACAAGGTGATTCCGATTTTTACCAATTCGTATTCAGCTAGAAGGAAAATAATGCCATTTAAAGTCCCTTAGACTGGGCTTTTGCTGTGCAAGTGTGGCCAGCATGTTATTTCAGAAAATAGAGCCCATACCAGGGCTTCGTCTCACGTTTGTAAAGATCAAGGCTGAAGGAAATCAGGGCTGCATCCCCCGAGATGGAGCCCTAAGAGTCCACCTGCAGTGTTTCAGAGCCTGAAGCACATCACTGCCTCCGGAACAGGCTTCAGACCTGTCAGCTTCCAGCCGGTGGAGAAACAGCCGCGCAAGATCCGTACGTGGGTCGCCGTGCGGGATGGCTGGCCAGTTTTTTCTTCTGTTTTAAGCGAAGTAAAAGGAACATTCGGTGTCTGCAGTCAGCTCATCGTCTCTGCTGACGGAGCTCTAGCTGATGGAGAAGTCTGCCTTCTTTGTTGAGGTCTCCTCTCCCCAGGAACCCCCTAAAAGAGCTCTACCCTGCATTTCACATCACAGGCAGGGCACGATTCCTGCTGATTCACGTATCTTTGCCCTTTGTCGTGTATGGAAAGAAAGGAAGGATGAATGGACGGTCTTTGATTGGCGCTGCTGGTGATGCCCATCCTGGTCCTCTTTGGAGGGGCCCTTTTGGAAAAAAAGCTGGTGAGGCAGCGCACAGAGGCTTCCCCTGGCTAACCTTGGCCCTGGTCCAGGGGCCGGCAGAACAGGTATGCTACCTTCGTACAGTTTCTGTCTGTGTGACTCCGCTGTGTCTTTTCTGAACCGAGCCTGGGAAGCGGGGTCCTCATGGTCTGCTGAGCGGTGCAGCTTGGGCTGAGCCTGATGCACAGGGGTCTTGGTCCAGGAACTTACACGACACTCGTCTTGGATTAGATGTTGGACCTTTGTGCTGCAGGGTTTTGACAACCATGGAAAAGCTAGGGAAAAAGTATTCTGGGGATTTTTATTTATCTTGCTTCTATTTTATAGAGTTCATTCCTTATATTTTCTTGTCCTGTCTTTTCAGGTGAAATTTAATGACCTACTTAGATTCGAGAAGTTTGAACTTAGTTCCTGGTTCATCACCTTGTATTGCCTACCCAATTAGGATATGTAGACTTTTAAAGTTCCTTAAAGAAATACAAAGAGTGTAGCAAGATTAAATCCTGGGGTGAACCCCAACTGTTAAGCTACTGGTTTCTCACGACCAGTTCTCATGCCTGAGTTCTAGAACGAGTAATCAGGGTTCCCAGAGTTCTGTAGTGTTCAGTCCAGAATAAATGATTCCCAGGGGAATCAACTCATGAGAAGATCTATCCCTCATTACATGGTAGCCCTACCACCCACCCCAATATATGGATACTAGAAAGACAAAGCACAGGAAGTCTCCTGTATGCTGGGCTGAAGATTCAGATCAATGGGTCAATCTTTATCCAACTTCGGGTGGCTGGGCAGGGAACTCTGGCCAGTCAGGTTCTCAATCGTGTCTGACCAGTTAGAATATCAGGTTTCATATCTGCATCTCCAAAATCTCTGTGGTGATGATGTATTGAAAACCCTCTAAAATAAATAAATAAATGCTGGGAATTTTTCGAACATGAATCTGTCCACCCTGGGATAACCCATGTACCTAGTTGCTTCCATACTTAATTTAAAATGGCTACTTTAATGTTTTCATTCAGTGCTACCTCTGTAGAGCTGGATCTACCCAGTTACAGAAACTCAAGGCAGTTTCTTGTCATTGCCTGGACTGGACCCTGATGCCTCTCGTAGGATGTGTGACTTTGAGAATGGGGTCATGATAGCTAAGGAAAGGGCTTACCAAGCAATATCTTCAGTTATGATGTTTAAAGAGAGATAAATGAAAATAAATGATAGCTATCAGTTAGATTATGAAATAAAACCCAAATTTTTCATAATTTCTTAATAATTCAAAAGGTTTTCGTTGTTTAACTTCGGGCCAGCTGAGCCCCACATAGACTTAGTTTTGGTTCCTGTCCTCCAGCAGTTTTCAGTTTAAGAATCTCTTAATGCAAAGGTTCATTGGAAGTCTCACAAATGCTGGTTTTGATCACTATTTTGCCAAAACAAAATGACTTTGGTCTAGAATGCATTGCATAAACAGCTTCTACTTTGTGGAATTGCTAGCCATTTTTTAAAAGCAGAATGGTTATTTGGCAGTGAAATAATACAGTTGAAGTACAATTGTGACTCAATAAAAAATGAGTTACATGGATTTTTGTACTGGGATTAATAGAAGCCAAAACTGAAATCAAAATTGCAAAAAATAAAAACTTTAAAAGTCATAACTTTTATTATCTGTTAATTGGGCTTGAATAGCTTTTTGTTGGGTATGGTAAATGGAAGAACAGTGGACCAAAAATAGGCATGAGAAACCCTTATTCACAGCCTGGTTGCAGGGAGAAGACGAGTTGGTTTAACCGCCTGGGTTTTGGGTATTTCCTTGGTCATGTCTTACGTGCCTGTGGCTTCAACATTCCACACTTGTGCCTCCTGGGGTCTGATGGTTTTGGTGTTCCCCTACTGTACACTGGCCTGGCTGTGCTCTTTGCTTTTCTTGCAAACTCAAAGTGGTTTTGCCATGGTCTTTCTCCCTTTGCCTACCTCTGGGATGACATCATTGGTACTCTTTTATATCTACCATCAGCACCATGAAACCTTCAGTTTTGTCTACAGGGTACAAAATTCTGATGATGCTGATGCTTTGTTATTGCACACTCAACATGAGAAGTGAAGAGTCTTGTAGTGAGCACAAGTCGTGGTCATACTGTTAGTATTTCCCTGAGGCATGCTTACTATAAGTATGCCCTGTACACTCTTACAGTGTACAATTCTTAAGCTGTAATTCTTTGGTTTGCAACAGCTAGCCCACTTCCACTTTTTCCATTTTCTACATCTTTGTGGAAGATTATTTTGCCAGTCTTTTTTTTTTTCTAGTTTAGATTTAGTAAATTATATTTTTTAATGATATAGCCCAAATTCTCAATATTTTAGTGAATATACTAAATATATAATGTATATACTATGTATATAAATGTATAGTCTCATATCTATGTTGATTTGCACATTTCATNGTAATCTCTGATTTGGAGAGTGAATATTTCTGTGGCGGGGAAGGGCGCAGTTCTTAAGCTATGTCAACACACACAAACTGTCTTGTAAACATTTCTTCTCTTTCAAACTTTTAAAACAAAGCCTGTTTTTATAAAATAAAAATTGAAACTAAAATGGCTGCTTGTCTTAAAAGTAGCTGGTTGGTCTGCATTAGCAAGCATCATTTTGTAACCTGGCATCTGGCTCCTTTCATTGGAGCAAAAAGATTAAGTACTTGATTGTAGCTATTTCTGTATCATTTTCTGACTCATTATGTTGCGATTAACTATTTTTCATTTTTTCCCACTAGACTGAGCTCTTTGAGTGTTAGGATATAGGTGTTCAATAAATATTCATTGAGCTAGAAACTGAACCTTATGAAATTAAAGACCAGAACCTTCTCATGGTGACATTAAAAACAGAGATGACAAAAGTAGTCTGGGGCTTGGGTTTTGATAATAATCTTCCTGACAATATTTCAAGAGGAAAATGGTGCTTTCTTAGTTCCGTGGGATTGTCATGGTCCAGACGACGTGCCTTCCAGCTCATCCTGTGTGGCTGCTGTAGTCAGGCCCCACACTGGCCAGTCCAAAGGGTTCTACATTAAGATGTTCATGAGCTCCGTTCTTTCCTCAAGGAGCCAGAAGAGACATCCATGGATGACAACCCCACTGCAATTAAATTGGACCAGGGTGGAAATCAGGCTCCACAAGGTCCAGGCAGAAGACGCCTCCCCAAGGCACTTGGTTATATCACTGGTGACATGAAAGAATTTGCCAACTGGCTTAAAGGTATCTACGCCACCTTGGAGAAGTGGCATTGGGGGAAATGGTTTGCTGGTTCTACTCAAATCTTTAGTTATACTCCCCTATCTTCTATCGCTTTTCTTTCCATTTTTTTAAACTTGTTATCTTCTAACCTGAGAACTTCTTCCATTCTTTTTCTTTTTAATGGAGACAGTGGTCCTGTTCATGTCAGAGGAAGGTGCCTAGTTCCACCTTGTAATTTTGGCACTTACAAACAGAAATTTTACTGTTGGTAATTAACTCCTTTGGCTTAAGGGTATAAGCCTCTAAGCACACTAAATAAGTCCATTCAATGCTTTCTGGAACTGGAGTTCTAGGATGGACATTGTGGACTGAGCAGAAAGAGGATCTGGGTGTCACTTAAGCAGATCTGATGCTTTCAGGGATCTGGGGGTCACCAAAGGGGAAAGAGTTCAGAGAAAAAGTTTCAAGGAATATCCAAAGTTAGCCTCACCTTGTTCAGAGGGGATTTTGCTCAGGGTAGGCTTGGGAAGGAGACTCGGGAAGGAGAGCCCCATTTGCCCCACCATTTCCTTAGCTCTGCCCATCTCATCTCTTCCAGACAAACCCCAGGCTCTCCAGTTCATTGACTGGGTTCTTCGGGGGATATCCCAAGTGGTGTTCGTCAGCAACCCCATCAGTGGAATCCTGATTCTGGTGGGACTCCTGGTCCAGAATCCCTGGTGTGCTCTCAATGGCTGTGTGGGAACAGTGGTCTCCACCCTGACGGCCCTATTACTCAATCAGGACAGGTAGGCATGTCCCTCCAAGCCTCTGCTTCTTGCTTGAGGACACAGGAGCCAACCAGTGACTCTGGGCAATAGTGATAAAGCCCCACCCTCCCTGGAGAAGCAACCTTTCTTCCACAGAGTGCTTTATATTTGCCTTTAGTCAGCAGTCAGGAAATCATTTATAGCCTCTTATTCATAGTGCCTGAATATGCAGCCAGATCATTTTGGCAATATACGGGACCAGAACTAAGCTATAAGTAATTCTTATAAATAATAACTAAGCTATAAGACCCTACAGTCCAATGGGAGTCTACTTTAATGATTGATCAATTATTTATCATCAGCATTTTATTTGGGCAGAAAAATGCATATGAATTCAGGAAAAGTTTTAGTGGCTTAACAATTCCACCAATCCCATTATATCTTAGTTCCATGCTTAGGTTAGCAAATTCATTCTTCCTGGACAGTGAAAAGTTTAGTTCAGCTTCCAGAGAGATACATTTTAGTCCCCAGTTATGAAGAGGTACCATTTTTGCCAGGAATAGAAAGTTAATTCATAGGACAACGTTTGGAAGTGAGGTTAAATGCTGCCAAGAAAGGGATCCAAGAAAAAAAAATAGGCACTAAAGATGCATATAGTTGAATGGAATAATTTGCCAAATAAAAGGGATTATTTTTCTTTGTAATAATTTGGAAATGTATATCTGGAAACAATAAAGTGGAAGAAGATGAAAATATATTCTAAGTTGGAAGAGTTGTGTTGATAAAATCAAAACTCTGTGGAACTGAATTTACATTTCAAGCATCGTACACCTCTCAGCAAGGAAATCAGACTTAGGGAAGAGTTTCAAATAAGAGCTCTCTTCAAGTCAGAGACCCTAATGATTCAAAAGAAATAATAATCTTTGGAAGGAAAGGCTAAAAGGAAACAGGCTGTGTTGGCTTGCTGACTTCCTTTTCTCCACTCCTTAGCTATGTTGCCTCTGTAGGCTGTTCTATATACACGTTCGTATTTTATCCATGTATATTTTACTGTTGCATGCTTTTATTAGTATTTGGTTTCTAGAGACTTTGCAATAAAACCCTAAATATAATCTCTTTTTCAAATGTAAATATTACCTGGAAGTTACAAGTGATGTTCATGGGCACGTTCAGCCAACATCCACCCGGGAGGTGTTCAAGCTGTGCCTCTTGCCCACAGGTCCGCCATTACAGCAGGGCTCCAGGGCTACAACGCTACCCTGGTGGGGATCCTCATGGCGATCTATTCAGATAAGGGAAATTATTTCTGGTGGCTGTTATTCCCTGTATCTGCTATGTCCATGACTTGGTAAGTTGTACCTGGTTTTCAAAATGCCTTTTTGAAAAACAGAAAGAGTATAAGGGGCAGGAGGGGGTGGGGGGAGTTATACTTAGTGAGCACGGGATTTCTGTTTTGTAAGATGAGAAATATTCCGTGAACAGATGGTGGTGGTGGCTGTATAACAGTGTGAACATACTTCATACCACTAAACTGAACGCCTTAAAATGGTTTAAGCGGTAAACTTTATGTTATATATAAGGCAATTTCTAGAAAACTATCTTTTTTATTTAGATTCAGGATATATCTATTGGAAACAGGAAGCGTTCAAACATACTGATGCATGTGGCTTCCCCTCACACCTCATTGGCCCCCCCCTCCTACAGCAGCATTCTGATGTAATTGGTTTGGGGAGTTTCCAGGACACTGGGAGTTTTGAAGTCTCCTGGGGGATTCTAAAGTACAACCAAAGTTGAGAACCACTCCCCACCATCAGGAGTCCTCAAACACGCACACTATCAGAACCACCTACAGGGCCAGTTAAAGCATGGACTACCGCTCCCTCCCTGAGGCTTCCTGATTCAGTCCATCTGAGATGGGGCCTGAGAATCTGCATCTCAACAAGTTCCCAGGTGGTGCTGATGTGGCTGATCCAGGGACCACACTCAGAACCCACCGTCCCTACATAACCCCCCTTACCCACCTGCCCCTGTCCCCCTCAAAACAAATTCTTTATTAAATTCAATTCCTTTTTTAACCCTAAGTCCTTCAAACTAGTTTCTATATTGACACTGTCTTAAATTATTTTTTTAGGCAAGCATTTCCTTCTTACTATGATATATTCAAAATATAAAATGCTAGCATCCACACACACGAGACGTGGGGCTACATAGACACAGCCAACCGTGGACAGTGTGCCCACCCTGGCTGCAGCCACAGGTGCGTGCAGGAGAACCAGCTGGCACAGCCAGCCTCCTCAGGAGAAACTTCCCACTGTTCTGAAGCCCAGGCTCAAGGACCGGAGGTGTCACTGCACAGGGTCAACCTCTCCCCCTCCCCCGAGTTCAGGAAACCTGGGGTTCTAACTTCAAAGCGATGGCTCCTTGATTGGGTCCACAAGTGAGGGAACAAAAAGGGCCCAGAGACCATCTAATCCAATATCCCAGTTTACAGGCAAGGAAACTGAGGTACCTCCTTGCCCAAGGTCACACAGTTCAACTGCTCAAAGACTTAAACCTCTGCCCTCCTGAGTTTACAGTCTTTTTTCTCGAGTACTAAGTTGAAGACTGAGGCTGCCTCTGGTAGGGTGGGAAGGGCACATGGTCAAGTAGTTTATACAGGGGCTTTAACTGCTTAGACAATATTTTTTTCATCTGTCTTAAATACTTCAAACCCATTTTTAAATCTAGATTTATAACTCATTGTGAGCATAATTTTCCACAAGCGAAATAAGCTGAGAGTTGACTTTTTACTTTACATAAGAATTATTCAATGACAGGATTTATTCCAGGTGTGTTTGGGTTTTGAGTTGGTTTTTTTTTTTTTTTCCCTGTCAAAAGTTTGCCAACATAACACTTTAGAGACATATCTGCTAATGAAAAAAAAAGCCCCTCTATAGTATAGATATTCAGTTTATCACTGTGGCTTGTCACATGCATATTCTTCCATTCTATTCTGTTGTTTTTAGTCCAATTTTCTCAAGTGCATTGAACTCCGTGTTGAGCAAATGGGACCTCCCTGTCTTCACCCTGCCCTTCAATATGGCCTTGTCAATGTACCTTTCTGCCACGGGACACTACAATCCATTTTTCCCAAGCACCTTGGTCACACCTGTCACCTCAGTTCCCAACATCACCTGGCCTGACCTCAGTGCCCTACAGGTAAGATACACTGCCTTCTTATAACCCGTTCCCACCTCCCCTGGGCTCTGGAAGACACTTCCTGGTTAATTGTTGGTGGACATCAAACCTTACAGAGACTCAGCTCTGGAGTAGCCTTGCACTTTCTCTTGCCATCTAAGAGCTTATTCGTTCTACTCCAAATCTCTGGGTGCTAAGGGATTTTTTTAAAGGACTACATGGTCAAAACTAACTTTTCCTCCTTTTTTCCTAACACCTGCAGTGCTAATTCCAGAGTATAGCTCCACTGGAATCCTGACACTTTGTTCCAAACTTTGCCCTTATTTTCGAGGGGCGGGTGTCTGATGGGGGCCAGCCCTTGAAGCAGGAGCCTGCAGCCTGGGGTTCTGTCCTCCCTGACCTACCTTCCCCAATCAAAAGAACTGGTTGCTCACTGTCAGATCCCATCACAGAACCTCTCTATTTTGCTTTTTCTTGTGGTGGATCTCCTAAAATATATAAAGTAATTCAGATTTCTTGAGCTTTAGGGGCATCAGAATCATTGTTTTTTTAAATATTAATACAAGTTCCATCTCAGACTCCCTAAATCATAATCACTGGGGTGGAGTCTAGGAATCTGTTTTAACAAGTTCCCCAAACAGTGATGTTGGCCAGAGTTTGAGACCCACTCTCCTAGGATGCATGCTGTGTTCAGTTCAGTTCAGTTTAGCCGCTCGGGGGTGTCCAACTCTTTGCGACCCCATGAATCGCAGCACGCCAGGCCTCCCTGTCCATCACCAACTCCCAGAGTTCACTCAGACTCACGTCCATGGAGTCAGTGATGCCATCCAGCCATCTCATCCTCTGTTGTCCCCTTCTCCTCCTGCCCCCAATCCCTCCCAGCATCAGAGTCTTTTCCAATGAGTCAGCTCTTCGCATGAGGTGGCCAAAGTACTGGAGTTGCAGCTTTAGCATCATTCCTTCCAAAGAAATCCCAGGGCTGATCTCCTTCAGAATGGACTGGTTGGATCTCCTTGCAGTCCAAGGGACTCTCAAGAGTCTTCTCCAACACCACAGTTAAAAAGCATCAATTCTTCAGCACTCAGCTTTCTTCACAGTCCAACTCTCACATCCATACATGACTACTGGAAAAACCATAGCCTTAACTAGATGGACCTTTGTTGACAAAGCAATGTCTCTGCTTTTGAATATGCTATCTAGGTTGGTCATAACTTTTCTTCCAGTGAGTAAGCGTCTTTTAATTTCATGGTAGCAATCATCATCTGCAGTGATTTTGGAGCCCCAAAAAATAAAGTCTGACACTGTTTCCACTTTTTCCCCATCTATTTGCCATGAAGTGATGGGACTGGATGCCATGATCTTCGTTTTCTGAATGTTGAGCTTTAAGCCAGCTTTTTCACTCTCCTCTGTGCGTGAGTGCGAGGACCCGAGTTTGGTTCTGTAACACTTTCACATTCATCCTCTTATCTGAGCCACATCCCATCCAGCCCCCCTGACCAAACAAGTGTAGAAAGAAGAAAAGTGACGTGCTTGCCACTCAGTCATGTCTGACTCTTTGCGACCCCATGGACTGTAGCCCTCCAGGCTCCTCTGCCCCTGCGATTCTCCAGGCAAGAATACTGGAGTGGGTTGCCATTTCCTTCTCCAAGGGATCTTCCTGACCAAGGGCTTGAAATCAGGTCTCCTGCATTGCAGGCAGATTCTTTACCATCTGAGCCACGGGGGCACCTGGAAAGAGGAAGCTGAGGCTCAAATAAACCTGAACAACTTGGCTCTGGCCCCCAAGGGAAAGAGAGCAGCGGCACACCCACCCTTGTCCTCTGACTTCTCATCCTGTGTGTGTGTCACTGTGCAAAACTACGGGGGCGCCTGAAGCAGGAACGGAGAAGACAGGCGTGAGGATGCTCGAAGCTTATTTCCATGACCAAGACCCTCATTTTCATCTTTAAGNTAATGAATGTTCTCACTAGTAACAGAAATGTAAATATGGTCCTGATTCATGAACCTGCCAGTAATTGCTTCTGAGCTGTTGATAAGATAATCTGACTTTGGGTCTCTGACTGTAGCACTAACAGCTGAATTGCAAAGGAGTAATAATTCTTCTGTTGACCATAGAGATGCATTGATGTATTGGCCTCAGAACTGATGGAGAGTTGAGAATAGAAGTGTAAGAGGTGGTCCCTACTATCCTCGCTGGGAGGTGTGGCTGATCCTCATGGTGGGGAGCAGGGACGCCACACGGGGAGCTTATCAGCAACCAAAACCAGGTGTCAGTGTGGGCCACAGAGCCAGCGAGCGAAGGGATCTGGAGAAGGAGGGCCCAGCGTGCAGTAGGGAGGGCTGGTGGATCTCTGGGGATAAAGCGACTGAGACTTTTCTGTAGAGCAAGAGAGAATTATAAATGTTAGTAACTCAGATCTTGAAAGATAAGATATGCTAAATCCAAAATGACATTGCACTGTGTTTGTGGTTGTCCTATGGGTTTCTGTCCAGTCGTTTTAATGGCCGTGTTTTCTAAATCATTTCCGCAGTTGCTGAAGTCCCTGCCTGTGGGTGTGGGTCAGATATATGGCTGCGATAATCCGTGGACAGGGGGCATCTTCCTAGCCGCCATCCTCCTCTCCTCCCCACTCATGTGCCTGCACGCTGCGATTGGGTCCTTACTAGGGATAATAGCAGGTGAGTGTCAGACTTGCTCCTAGATACTGAGCACTGCCTCCGCCCCGCTATGTCTCCGCCTCGCTACTGTCGCAGTCATCTTCTACATTCCAGACCTTTCTTGAAGGTCTGCTTCCAAGGGACCAATGGGAGCTCTCCGATGCCTTCCCCACCCCCAGGCTCCTTCCAGAACACCCTGCCTTTAGCCCAAAGCTCTGACCCCTCCTTTCTTCCCTAACAGGACTCAGTCTTTCAGCTCCGTTCGAGAATATCTACGCTGGACTCTGGGGTTTCAACAGCTCTCTAGCTTGCATTGCAGTTGGAGGAACGTTCCTGGCACTCACCTGGCAAACCCACCTCCTGGCTCTTGCCTGTGGTGAGTATGCCCTGAACTTGGGGAAAGCTGCTCATGACTATGGTATCAAAATCCAGGACAAACAATAAGAAAGGACTGGAGTTCTAGTTTGAGCCCCTGATACTTGCTAAGTGTGTGGCCAGGGCAGCAGGCCTCCCCTCTCAGGGAGGACCCAGGGCTGCTCTGCCTACCTCATTGCTCATGTTGAAGACTGGAGAGCCTGCCGGGTCATATTAACCATTTTACAATGTGTATTTGGTGGGGGATACAAACAACTTGTCCTGTGTTCTTCATACTAATTGACCCAAGAAACTGAAAGGAAACAAGCTAAATATAGTCAGTTCTCCTGGTAAGTAAGTCTGGTGGTATTAATGGGCCCTTAGAGAATCACATTAATATGGCTGTTTTCAAACTGGAGCAAACATCAGAATCTCTTGGAAGCCTTGTTAAAACCCAGATTTCTGGGGCCCAGATCCAGTCCCGGACTCATTGTCTGTTAGAGCTGGCCGGGGAGGCAGGGGAGGAGCTTGCATTTTCAACAGGGTGCCAGGTGGTGCTGATGCTATTCCTCTGGGGACCACATTTTGAGACCTGTAATATTAATCCTTTCTGAGCTTCAGGCCAGACTCAGCCTGTCAGAGCTAGAAGGGTTCTGGTGAGCTCCACAGCATCCTTCTCGTTTTACTGTTGGAGTTCTAAGAGCAGAGAAAGTGATGCACTAAAAGTCATCCGTTAGGGGTAGATGTAAACCCAGGGTCCATACTTGCTAACAACTTCCAGAGTTACTCCCACTACATTACTCTCCCTTCCTTCAGTACCATTCAAGCCCTTAGGTAAAAACAGACCTCAAGTGCTTCAGATTTGAAAAGCTAACACATTTCCCAGGCCATTGCAAGGGTTGGCTTATTCACCCATAGCTTCCAGCATCCCTAATTCAACACAAGTTAAAAGTATGTAAGATAATATGCTAGAATGAAAGGAATGATCCTTCCTGGGGGACAAAGGGATGGTAAGATATTGGAACAGGCAAGAATTTCTGTAATCTCATGGAAATATTTGCCAAGATTCAGTTTATCACCAAACTAATCAATCATTAGTTGGACAATTTATCACCATGAGTGATGATTTATCACCATTAATCCAATAATGGCTGGATTTATCACCATTAATCAATCCAGCCATTATTAACATGGTGGGCCACATGTCAGGCAAGATTTGGAGTGAGTTCTTGCATTGGGCAGGATGTGGGATAGGACCAAGGATTTCTAAGGCTTTATTCAATTTTGATTATCTGATGCTGTAGCAAGATTAACAGAACTCAGATGCTCTGGAGTTGCCATTCACATGTTATTTTGTCAATTTCTTTATAGTTACATAACTGTTTCACCTACTAGCCATGTCAAAACCTTTTGCTCACTTACTTGTTTACAAGCTTAGGGCAAAGGAGAAAAGTAGAGACAGATTATGTGGCCTTCTGAGCTCACCTGGGATAAACTCTTTTATTCTGAGATGGGTCTGAGGTTTCAAACCTTTCTCTCAGGTGCAAACCATTATTTTTTCTCTATTGGTAGTAGTAGAAAATATGTACTAAACATTTGTAATACAATCCAGACAGTACTAGGAGGAGCTAGGGATTCAGAAGCTTTAGATCCTAGTTAGCGCCTGTGTACAGAGAGCAGAAGCCAGGCAAGTAAGAGAGAGAAGCCCGTGGGGACCACATGATGCAGAACCAAGAGACTCACAGCAGGAGTCCCTGGGGGAAACAATACAATTCAGGATCATCCAAAAGCACCTCCTAGAAAGGATGGCTTTTCTGTACGTCCTAAAAAGTAAGAGGAGGAATTCCAGGTGTTGCAAAGCATGGTCTGGGCCAGTGTATGGACAGCCTGAGCACATCCTTAAAGATCAAGCAAAAACTGTCTTGGTCACAGAAGTTGCTGATAAGGTCTATGAAGGTCTTTTCACAGATCATGGAAAAGGAGAAGACAAAGATGTTTACAAATGTGTTTCCCCAAAGCTGAGATATTGTCAGTATTTTCTCTCTGTAATTTTATAGTAGTACAGGACTATTGCACAAAACAAACAAAAATTCAATCAAAACAGAAGAGTATAAAGCAGGTGAAAACACTTTATCCTACTCCCTAGATAGAAATTTCCTGCCTCCTTATAAGGACCTCATGATTACGTTGGATCTACTTGGCTAAGGATAATCCCCTATCTCAAAATCTTTAACTTAATCATAGCCGCAAAGTCCCTTTTGCCATGTAAGGTAACATATCACAAGTTCTGGGGATCAGGACGTAGACATCTTTGAGGGCCTTTATTTTATCTATTAAACCTACCTTCCTTTGGATAGATCGATTTTATTAGTACAGTGGTTAAGTCAGCATAGAATTAGTTAAGAGCCCAGACGCTGGTGCCAAAATCCTAGCTCCCCTTATTTTCAGTAGATGCCAAATGCACCCCACAGAGGCCATATGAACTTGCCGTGCCACTGACAGTGTGTGGGAGTGCTGTTCCATCCACATGGGGCACAGTCATCAGTCTTTTTTCTCTTTGGATATAAACTTCTGAGACAGACCTCCAGTCCCTCTTGTAAAGCAGATCTCACAGTAAAATACACAGCAAGTTTCTGCCTGCCCATATCACCAAACAAAAGATCAAGCTTGTCAGCCAAGGTAAATAAATAAAGACATTTATTATAGCGCTCCTCTTTTATTAACTCCTGTGGCTTTATCAGGAAGCAGACATGGGAGTCTCTGATAGAAGCCTGGTATATCTGCCTTCCTTGTGCTCCTAACTAAGCCAGAAATTGCACAGCCAGAGAACTCCTCAATTTTGTTATTTTATCACTGCAAACTGTAAACACATTTTGTATCTCTTCTATTAGGTTGTGTTATCACAGTAGGACTTTCATATGGAAGTCTGTGGGGAGGGGTGTTGTCTGTGAAGAACTGGGATTCAGTCTTCCCTTGCACTGAGGGAAGCAGAGGGCCTTTTCTCTCCCTCAGCTACTCAGCACACTGTTAGGGGCATCACCTCCAAACCATGATGTCCAGAACTTCACCACTACTTAAGGCTTTCCCAGCCCAACTCAGTTCATCTTAATGATGGGCAACAACTATTAGCTAGTCTGATACTCTTACTATAGAAAGAAAAGCAACATGGAATTGAAAGAGCATATCAGTACGAGACTTGAGCACCAAAAGGGTGTTAATAGGTATTAAGCTACTGTGCTCCTAGGAGAGAAATGCAGTAAGGACTCATGTGCTCAGGGGAGTGTCACAAAAGAGCCGGTGCTCAGAAGAGCAGGGACAGGGTGTCTCCATACTTAGCCAATGGCTAGTGAATATTTCTTGAATGAATGAATGAACTAAATGGGGAGGGTGGGGATGAAATTATCCAAGCCAAGCAGAGAAAATCTTCCAGCCCCTTCTGCTCAGAGCAGTACTTCTTCCTATGATGACAGAGATGAGTTTATAGCTGCTGCTTGTGAAAATACGTAATTTCATTTAAGAGTCATCTTTGGCCACCTCATGCAAAGAGTTCACTCATTGGAAAAGACTCTGATGCTGGGAGGGATTGAGGGCAGGGGGAGAAGGGGACGACAGAGGATGAGATGGCTGGATGGCATCACTGACTCGATGGACGTGAGTCTGAGTGAACTCTGGGAATTAGTGATGGACAGGGAGGCCTGGCATGCTGCGATTCATGGGGTCGCAAAGAGTCAGACACGACTGAGTGACTGAACTGAACTGAACTGAACTGAACTCCCTGTTAAGAACCTCTTCCAGCTTCCTTTTTACAGACAATGAAACTAGATTCCTAGTTCAGTGACTTATTGTCCTACAAACAAAATGGCAGAGCTGGGATCTGAAGCCCAGAACTTTTCCAAAGATGAGCCTTTCCTGTTAGCGTGAGACAATTCATATGTGAAAGAACTAGGGATAATATTGAACAAAAAATATCAGGATAAAAAGATAAAATATCAATGAAAGGATGGAAATCTATAGTAAAGTAAAAGATCATAGAGTCTCTCCCACCACCCCACCCAACTCCCCAAAGTAGCAGATGTGTTTCTTGATGGACATGAGGGCCATACGGTGAGTGTTGGCGGCCCAGTTGGCCACGTGGCCATTATAAGAAGGTCATTCTTCAGCCGGTCTCTGTGAACCCTCCAGGCTTCCCTGAGTCTCCTTGGGCCCAAGAATTGAGAGTTAGCTAGCTGAGCTCTTTGTTTCTGTTATTTTACATTGAAGGTCATACATATGCTCAAACTACCTACTCTCAAAAATTCATGCTCAAAGTAAATAAAAACACAGGATGTTAACTCATTGACATGTATGCTGACCTTAACGGTTTTAGGGAAAATGTTAATACAAAGAGGAATCCTAGGTCTGTGTTCAGTTTCTGCTGATTTCTGAGTTACTATCTCCTTCTATATACATATACCATGGGTGTTTTTAAACTGTTATTTCTAACCATTGATCTGAGAATCTCAGATGCTGTGAAATTGTATGTTACCTCAAGGAACATTCATAAGTTTCATTTTAATTATGCTTGGATAAAATAATGGGGAAATGTATTTACTGTGGAAGGCCTTTTCCTTAAGTATTATATTAGCAATAACAGCAAAAAAATAGTACCACAGAAAAGCTACCTTTCTTGAGTACTTACTGTGTGCTAAGCCCAAGCATTACCCTCTTTCACACTCACATCAACTCTTGAGAGCGAGATTTCCATTGCCCCCTTGTACAGGTGAGGAAATGGGGGCTTTGAGTGGAGGCTCCAAGTTCCTAAGGGGTGGAGCCTGGATGCAAACCCAGAGCTGCTGACTCTAAGCTCAGACTTGTAACCAGGGTGCTGGGCTCACTGGTGAAATGCACAAGTTTACATTCCAGGGATTTATATTGAAAGGAATCCAAGCGCTCTTTCTTTCCCTTTTTTTCCTCCTAGCCCTGTTCACTGCCTACCTGGGAGCCAGCATGTCACATGTGATGGCTGTGGTAAGTTTGCTCTTTCTCATCAGCATGATTGGTCAGTTTCCAATGATACAGAAACCCTCCTGAAGTCCACCTCAATAGTGTCCCAGGGCAGGATGCTTGACAGATAATCACTATAGTCCATCTTCTGGACCCACCTGTCTTCATTTACCCTCCAGCATCACAGTAAACCTTAACCCAAACTATAGTCACCAGGCTTGCTAAAAATATCAGATTGTTTGTCTTAAAGAAGTAAACTTAGTGTGTATATTATCAAGTCCATACTTTAACTCTGAGTGTCAAGAAGTTGACTTTAGAATATCTTTTACTTAAACAGAAACCTGGAACTATGTAGAGGTTGAAAAATCAGAAAAGGAAGGAAAAGGATAATTGGCTAAAGATCCAGATTTCTTTTTAATTAAGCCAAGACTTTTTCATACCCTTAGTCTTTAAAAAAAAAAAAATGCCCAGTCAGTCATCAGTAAGGCATTTTCAGACCCCTGTCCTAAATTATTTAATAAGCAAAATCATCACCTATTAAGTACCTCTGGCCACTTCTCCTTCCTTTTCAATAGTGTCCAGCCCTTTGACTTTCTCCTTCCCCTCCCCTGAGGAGCCCAGTACCCCTGGCTGCTCTGGGGCCCCCCACCTCTCAGTTCTCTTCCTCACCCACCACCGCAGGTGATACCAGGCCAGTTCCTGATAACTCCGTCCATACAGACGTGGTCATGGCTGCCAGCAGGGCAGGACCACATCTAGTCCTCTTCACAGCAACACAGAGAGCTGACCTGGGAGGGTCCTTCTGGAGACACAGTTATCTTTATGGTGGAATGTCAAAGCCCTGTTACAGGCATGATGGGATACCTTAGAGCTTGGGGGGGCCTTCACACCCCAACAAAAGTTCACAGACCTTGGCCTGTGAGCCAGAATTGGGCAGGCTACAGAACGGAGTCAGCTAGGGAGATTGTGAAAAATCCCGATCCTCGGGCCCTGTACCTTGGCATTTCTGGTAGAGTAGATCTTATATGATGCTTAGTTATCTGTGG
>SJYQ01003332.1:173492-189367 GCA_006410935.1 Redunca redunca
ACCCGGGGTGGCGGGGGCGGGGGGGGTGGCGGTGGAGTCTACAGGGCCCAACTTAATCAAGTACATGGTGTATGCTCAGAATTGCTTGAGTTGTCATGGACACACAGAAGGAGGAGCTACCCTCAAGGAGTCTAGAGTCTGTTTGAGAGATGAAACGAAAAGAAGTAAAGCGAATAGAGTCCAAGACCTAGTCTGGGCAGAGGCCAAGGGGAGAGAGAGGTGAATTCATCAAAGACAGCCTCATGGACGAGATGAGTGGTTGGGAGCTATTGGTGGTTGCTAAGTATCATCTCTAGAGGCTGTGTCATCTTTGCACATCCACTGTAGAAAGTCTGACTGTGTAAGAGGAAGGGCAGGGCATGCGTCATCCCTAAGGACCGCGTGCTGACATTTCAGGAGCCGAATGTCCTGAGATCTTAAACTCAGTCTCCACGGGGACAGGCGGAGTCCAGAGTCATGCCTCCGGAGAGTTATCTCCTGAGCTGAATGACAGTGGTGTAAAGCCTGTGCTTTGTGCAAGTTAGTTTCCAACAGGATCTTAAAGAAACGCGTGGCTTGTCTCTTTCTCCAGGTCGGATTGCCATCTTGTACCTGGCCCTTCTGTTTAGCCACACTACTGTTCCTCCTGCTGACCACAAAAAACCCCAACATCTACAAGATGCCCATCAGTAAAGTCACTTATCCTGAAGAAAACCGCATCTTCTACCTACAGTCCAGGAAAAGGACGGTTCAAGGCCCTTTGTGAACGCAACCCGCATCCACAGCCATGGTCACAGGCCATTTCTGGCGAGCTGCCCCAGTTGACTTCCAGAGCTCAAAACCGTTGTTTTTACTAGTAACAAATTTCATACTAAACCATCAGTGATCTGTTCTTATGCTCACTTTGTATCTCCTTCAGACTCCGGAACATCCCTAAAGAAGTGACAAGACACACCAAGGTGATGTCCTCTGGCTGTGGAATTTTAAACCCTAGTGGGACATTGGCGCTAAGACTGTACTGTGTTTATAGAGTCAGAATGTTCCAACAGAAAGAGGAAGACCAAAGCTAATTACTGATATTTATTGATATTCTTGGTGTTTGACTGTACATGTTAACAGTATTAATTAAAAATTAATCTCTATAAAACCAATCTCTTACAATCTCTATAAGCCTTAAGTGAATGGAATTCACAGTCACAAAATCAAAGTCAGCCTAGAATTTGCAGATATTTAAATTGGGCATATTTAAAATCAATGCAAGTTACTCATTATAGCTGTGGTCAACATCACACAGCCCATCACTGAGCTCCTTCCCCAGTTCCTCAACAGAATGGCCTTCACGAGGTCCCCTGTGTGTGACATCCTCTTACAGGAGATGGTGGGTTTGTTTCAGGCTGGCAGAGCTACAGGAGGGAGAATGGGATCCCGTCCATCAAAATTATTCTGTATTGTCAATTTTCTTGGTTATTGCAAAGGATTTTTTTAGGTAGCTTATTATCTTTTTACTGTGAGAATGGATTTGTTTTCAGTGAGGTAAAATAAGAGAAGTTCCTGGCTTTATCAGTTCCTAGATACTAAAGAAAAGTTAAATTTTTCTAAAATATTCAGCATAGCTATTTTCACTTTATTCCCTAAATTGATTCTGTAAAGGCCACAAAAACAGGGGATCAAATATCAAATCATCAACATCCAAGGGCCCTTTAAAGCCACATTTTCAATTCATCTAAGGATGTCATGTATTACAAAAACCGAAAGTTAGTGTCAGATTGCTTCTGAGTGCTTAGAAGTTGCTTAATTCTTACTTTTAAAAAAATTCACTATTTTCTAAATACTTAACAATATTCTCACTCAAAAACCAATGGTATTTGAACCACCAAAAAGAAATGTGGATAAAGAAGTCTCCAGTTTTGCATTGTTTGTGTAAGCTATCAGTCCTGTAAAGATTCTATAACCGAACATGCTGAATACAGCAGTGGGAAGCTTCAGAATTTTAGAGGACTGGAAAGTGAAATTGGAATCCTACAGGTTTTTTCTTCTTTGAGTTTGAAGTAGTCAGTGCAAACTATAGGAACAGAGGGGAAGTAAACCCACAATTATTTTAGGGAAAAGTTCACCTCTTCGTTTTCTCAGGAAAACACTGTTTCAATTTAAAAACCCTGTGACCTTTGAAACCAGGACTTTGCAACTGTCATAGAGTCATGTATATTTCTGTGAATAAACTAAATTTTCAGTGTTTGAAAAATCTCTCTTGTTAGGGAATTTGAGAAATAAGAGTTCAGAGGGGACGGACAAAAATGCAAGCAGACAAAAGATCGCCAGCTCTGGAGACCCTGGGCGTGGCTAAGTGAACCAGAGCCTCTTCGTGTCTCCAAGTCCACGTTCACACGGAAGCCCTCGCGGGCTGACTCTCTTCCCATGCCCTCACACAGGCTTGCAAACAGGAACAGTTTCAAACCTTGTAAGTTGTCTAAATAGTATTCATTTTCTCAAGCTATTTTTGTTACTATTATCCTAATAATTTTAGCAAATATTTTATTGATTTTCTTAGGGGGCATTTGTATTCTTTTCTATTGCCTGTATAATACATTTCTATGTAAGAATATGAATAAATTATACTCACAGCTCAGTTTTGTGTAAATTTTGTTTCAGTCATATCTTTTATAGCTATTGTACATATTAACAATCACGCGCATAGGTATATATGTAGGAATACTAGAATCCTTCTTCCTTTCTTTACACTTCATAATGCACCAGATCCAGAGTTGAGAAAACCATGTTCAATTTCTGATTTATGAGCTCTTCTCCCTCAATATCCCCTCAGCTATCCCTTGGTCTCCTCACTCAAGAATTATAATGCATTCTTGAGAACAGTCATAGATGTTTAGGGCACGCTCTTAACACTTTGAGAAGAAGATCCTGGGAGCCAGACAGGCCCTGGGCACCCATCAGGAGGGACCATGGGCCATGACCTGCCTCAGGGGTCAGTGTTCCAGGATAAACTACTGTTCAGAATGTGTTATCCTCTGAGGATAAGTGCCAGTGCTTGTCTCTGCCTCCTTTCACCCGAGCTTAGCACGTGTGGAAGAAAACAGGGTAAAAATGGAAATTCAGTCCAACCAGTTTCAAACATTGCCCAAACAGGAAACAAAAGGAGGCTACAGTGGGCTGGTCCCTTGAAGTGCCCTCTGTCAAAACAAAACCACTCCCACATTTGGTTTCAAGATAGTAAATCTACAAGAGTGATCTGCCCCCTTTGGTATGAGGTAGAAAACAAAGAGATCACTTCCCAGGTGGCTCAGTGGTGAAGAATCTGCCTGCCAATGCAGGAGATGCAGGAGACAAGGGTTCAATCCCTGGGTTGGGAAGATCCCCTGAAGGAGGAAATGGCAACCCACTCCAGTACAATTACCTGGAAAATCCCACGGACAGAGGAGCCTGGTGGGCTACAGACCATGGGGTTGCAAAGAGTCAGACACCAGTGAGCAACTGAGCGCTCTTTTGCTAAAGACTCCAGACTCCTATATTCCTTTAGGAGTTACAGGTCCCAATCTTCTTGTTACCCAGACCCCTGATAACTGTGGAATACATTGAGATGGAAGGTTAAGTTCAAGGAGATACGGAATTTCCAAGGGGGGGCCTCTTACAAAGAAGCTTGCAAGAATATTTTTGAGGTTGCTAAGCATTAATATCCCCTGGAAAAGGAAATGGCAGCCCACTCCTGTATTCTTGCCTGGAGAATCCCCATGGACAGAGGAGCCTGGTGGGTTACAGTCCCTGGGGTCACAGAGAGTAAGACAGGACTGAGCAACTAAGCACAAGTTTTAATACAGAATGAGGTTTTATACATGTGAATGTTGTCAGCCTCCCCTTTATCTCACACCTTTCTTCCAAAAGGCATTAATCTTTAGAGTTAAATATCCTTCTTAAACCTGCATTGACAACCCCCTAGACCATTAGAAGGCTTGTAGCTTCACAGAGTTCCATATGATAAAACAATTCTAAAAGTAGGAAGTTCTGTTCCAAGTTCCACACAGTTGCTCAATGATGTCATCAAAGATGTGATCTCTTTCCATCATCAGTCTTGGCATCCTCAGCCAGCTTCACTTGCGTTCCCAGGTTTTTTACCTCATGGTTCCAAAATAGCTGCCTTATTTGCAAACATCACAACCTTATCAGGAAGAAGAGGCAACCAGAGCTGCAAGAGAGTCATTCCTGCATGTTTCTCTCTTATCAGGGAGAAGTCTTTCCCAGGACCTCCCCAAAAATACTTTCACTTGAGTCGTTCTGGCAGAACTGGGTCATATGGCCAGTCCTGGTTACAAAGGAGTCTGGGAAAGTAACCGTCTGGCATGCTTCTTTTATATGCAGGACCCGTGTCCGCCTCTATTACTACGGAGGCGGTGCACTCCACCATACTGCAGCCAAAGCAAGAGGAATGACTGTTGCACAGGTGCCAGCATCCCTGCCTTGGTTGGTATATGGCACCACCATACGGCGCACAGTGCCTATGTGCCCAGGGCACACTGGGGAGAATCCATGATGACAGATAAGACTGTCTGCTGTGGGATTCACAAAGATTTGGGACAAAGACCTCAACTAAAACCTTTTAACACGGTGATTCTTTGCTGAATACTTACTGAAATATTCCAGAGTACATTAGATACCCCAGCCTCATACAAGGTTTTATAGCCTCTGACTAATAGGATTCTAAACAAAGGGTGAGACAGCCAGTGATAATGATCAAAGCAAGGAAAGTTTAGGGTCCATTCATGTTCTAATCAGCGCTCTTCATCTAACAGTTGAATCCTCTAAATCATTCCATGTTGGAAGTCCCCTTTGGAAACTGAAGAGTTTAAATTCAGTTCTGAAGCATTGAAAACAAGTGTCTTGACATTTTCTACTTCATGGTTCCAAACAGACAATGAAAAAGCCAGTTTCCTGTTTGGGTTGGGTCCGTGGGATCCTAGCCCATAGTAGCTTTGAATTATAGCACAGTGGCATGCAAGGACTTGAAGGGGAAGAAATGAAGCCCAGAGGAAAGCACTGGCACAATACCAGGAAATCTGGCTGAAGGCAAGTCCATCAGGCCAAGGAAACAATAAAAGGCAAGACACGAGTTACTGGCCCGAGAGCAAATGCATCTTAGGGCCACGAGAGCACACGAGGGCCAGCCTAGGAAAAGCCAGTCTAACCAGGCCTCGCTACACTATGAGACCCCAGGTGGGCTTCTCATCGAGAGGCTAGATCTGTGAAAGCAACTAGCCACTCACCGCACTTGAAACAGTGAAAGTGTTAGTCGCTCAGCCGTGTCCTGCTCTTTGCAAACCCATGGACTGTATAGCCTCTGTCCATGGAATTCTCCAGGCAAGAATACTAGAGTGGGTAGCCATTCCCTTCTCCAGGGGATCTCCCCAACCCAGCGACTGAACCCAGGTCTCCCACATTGCAGGCAGATTCTTTACCTGAGCCATCAGGAAAGCCAGCCTAAATAGATGTGGGCTTTAAGGATACACACTGGATTCAAGCATGAAGGACAAACAAAAACACGTAAAATTTCTTAATAACTTTTTGACTGAAAGTTGAGATGAGAACACTTTGAATACACTGAGTTAAATGAAATATTAGTATCTCATTAAGTTAATTTTACCTTTAAAAAAATAAGACTTGCATTTGTGACTCAAACTGTATTTCTGTTGGGCAGTGCTGGGCTAGACAATACCCAAAGCCTCCGTGGCAACTCAGACAGCACTGAGTTGTTGGTTGGAACTCAACTTTCAGAGAATCTGTCCTTCCCTTTGGAAAAATGAATGGGTAAAAAGCCTTTTCTCTATTACACCGTCAGCTAATTCTTGAGTCTTTATCTCAAACCTGTGAGTTCAAAGACTATAAATGTTCATTTCAAGCAAAATTTTACACCTTTCCAGATTACTCTGTGCACATCAAGGTGTCATTTTAAAAAATAATAATTATTGTTATACAGCTACAGAATGAGGAGACTGATTTTCTTGTGTGTGATATGAAGCTGTTCTGAAGTTAGAACCTAAAAAGCATCCTCAGAAGCACTCAGAGCTAGGGCAGCACCACTGGAATAAGGGGTGCCTCCCAGTGTGTCCACGTGAGGGATGCCATCACCTGGATGTGCCAGGGCCCATCAGTCACAGACAAGAAAGAATGGACCACCAGAGTATAAGGCATCAGGGAAAGGTGGGACTGTGGCAAACTGAAGACTGCATACCATTAAATGCTAAATTTCCTCCATGGGCTCCCTTTTGCAAATTCTATACCCCGGAACCTCTTATAATCGCTCTACAAAACTTCTTGACCAAGGGCATTTATCAGAATTATGTATTAAGAGCCTTTGAAAAAATGCAATTGCTCCCATCCCATCCTGGACTCCCTGAATCTTTGGTGACTCCACAGATGATTCTGGAGAAGGCAATGGCAACCCACTCCAGTGTTCTTGCCTGGAGAATCCCAGGGATGGGGAAGCCTGGTGGGCAGCCGTCTATGGGGTCGCACAGAGTCAGACACGACTGAAGTGACTTAGCAGCAGCAGCAGATGATTCTAATGTGCCCTCCTACATAAAAGTGACTGCAAGTTCAGAAAACTCAGAGATCCTTGGCAACTGGAGTAACTAAGAATGGCTTCCTGGAGATGTGACTCTGCCCTTGTTCTAACACGTTCCCTCCCTGGCTCACCTGGACTTGATCTTGGAAACTCATTTGGATTCCTCCTGGATTCCCTGACTACCACCCTTTCCAGAAAAACTGCTAGGGTCCAAAGAGATGATGCTCTTACCAAGGGGCCATGTTCTGATGGGCCCTGATATTGACAGTGTAGACATGTATACAGAAAGTGGTCAGGGAAAAAAGGAAGTCCCTGTGGAGGAGAATCTGTTTCCTTTAAGTGCTCAAAGCTTACATACATGTGTCAACTGGTATTGACCATCATTCCTATCACACTCTCACCCTTGACTAAGGCAATGGCACAGAGTTCATCTTGCCCACCCTCATGGGCTACTCCTTTTCATCTGTAAGAATGATCTAGAAAGCCAAGCAGATTTTTCATAGATGCAAGAAAGTCAAAGAGAAGAAGACTGATACTGTGATTCCCCAGGCCCTGCCCCTTCCCCTTTACTCCTCTATTCATCATGTAAGGAAGACTTGAGCTTCTCTTTCCTTCTACTTGGGACCTCCCTCAATATCCACACCTGTCCCACCTTTCATTCCTCAAGCAATCACTTACAGCCCTGTGCGTCACTGATCATCACAGGACCTTTAAAGGCTTCAAGACACAGGCTTATTACAGTGTGAGGATCCCCTTTCTCAGCATCCTGGATATGATTGGCTGGTACCCTGACCAGACCAATTGATAATGTTTTCAAATATCGACCTGGAATACATTTGGTCAAGTGAGCCAATGCAGACAGACTTTGTGTGTCTAATGCTGGTTATAATTTAATGCAAAGAGTCATTTCTTTCCAGGCTGTGAGCTGGGGCCTAAGGACCCAGAAATCAGCATTGGGTGCTAGAGGGACATGCCGTCACACCTGGATCTGATCAGGCCAACACTACCATGATCTAAGTAAGAGGAGCCAAGACCCCAAGACGCTTCTACCAGCAGGCTTTCACCTGCCCTTAGGGCCTTAAATTTCTCCACTGAAGTCTCAGTAAAAGAACATTACATTGTGATGACAGCCATTTATTAGGATCTGAGATATTAAAGCCCCAGTGGAATTAGTGTATCTGGTCTCTTCTCACCTAATAGCTGGTGAGAGCAAATCCTATAAGCAAGAGACTCTAGAAGGATTAGTTTTGATGGGCAGATCCAAGGAAGATGGTTATCTAGAACTGAGAAAGTGATCATACAAAGGAAAGAGGAGGGGAGACAAATAAAAAGAAAGCAAGAACAATACATGATTAAAACACATTCCCCACTGAGCACAGCACCGTGAAGAGATAAAGCAGTAGGCAAGGACCAGGGAGTGCAGTCAGGCGTGTGCCTGTGCCTGCAGGGCAGCGTATGGAGTCCACGTGGGTTAAGAAGCAGTTTTCCTCCTCATGCCATTTAGAACATGATTACATCTTCTCGTAATCTTGAAACCCCAGCTTGCCTGACCTAAAGGCTATGTGTTGTTTTTATCTCCCAGACCTAACTTGCCACCTTCTTCTAGTAACAGCACCTCCCTTTCCTCAGGAAATGTTTCTTCCCCATCCATGGGATTCTCTCTACCAGCTTCAACAAGCTACTCTTAGGAGCAGAGGAGTCAAAGACTTCAGACTTGGATTATCAAATACTCTAATCCCCTGGCCACAGGGACTGGCCCAGGGGAGAGCCACCTGACCCAAGCAGGAATTCTTGATTCAGATTCTGCCCTGCAGGAATTTGCAATACAAGCAGACATCCCAGGATAGAAAGAAATCGGAGCAAGGTCTGACAACAGTGATCTGGAGGATGCCTCTGAAATACTCAAGTCAGCATGGCTTCTTCCCTCGGCCCACCCCCTGAAGCCAGATCACTGTCACTTTCACGTAGTGTACTAGCTCATCAGCTCGGTTCAGTTCAGTCGCTCAGTCGTGTCCGACTCTCTGTGACCCCACAGACTGCAGCACATCAGGCTTCTGACCATCACCCACTCCCAGAGTTCACTCAAACCCATGTCCACTGAGTTAGTGATGCCCTCCAACCATCGCATCCTCTGTCGTCCCCTTCTCCTCCTCCCCTCAATCTTTCCCAGCATCAGGGTCTTTTCAGTGAGTCAGCTGTTCACATCAGGTGGCCAAAGTATTGGAGCTTCAGCTTCAGCATCAGTCCTTCCAATGACTATTCATGACTGATGTCCTTTAGGATGGACTGGTTGGATCTCCTTGCAGTCCAAGGGACTCTCAAGAGTCTCCTCCAACACCACAATTCCAAAGCATCAATTCTTCAGCACTCAGCGTTCTTTATAGTCCAACTCTCACATCCATAGCCTTAACTAGATGGACCTTTGTTGGCAAAGTAACGTCTCTGCTTTTTAATATGCTGTCTAAGTTGGTCATAACTTTCCTTCCAAGGAGTAAGCATCTTTTAATTTCATGGCTGCAATCACCATCTGCAGTAATTTGGGAGCCCCAAAAAATAAAGTCTGACACCGTTTCCCCATCTATTTCCCATGAAGTGATGGAACCAGATACCATGATCTTTGTTTTTTGAATGTTGAGCTTTAAGCCAACTTTTTCACTCTCCTCTTTCACTTTCATCAAGAGGCTTTTTAGTTCCTCTTCACTTTCTGCCATAAGGGTGGCATCATCTGCATATCTGAGGTTATTGATATTTCTCCCAGCAATCTTGATTCCAGCTTGTGCTTCATCCTGCCCAGAGTTTCTCACGATGTGCTCTGCATATAAGTTAAATAAACAGGGTGACAATACACAGCCTTGATGTACTCCTTTCCTATCTGGAACCAGTCTGTTGTTCCATGTCCAGTTCTAACTGTTGATTCCTAACCTGCATATAGGTTTCTCAAGAGGCAGATCAGGTGGTCTGGCATTTCCATCTCTTTCAGAATTTTCCAGAGTCTATTGTGATTTACACAGTCAAGGCTTTGGCATAGTCAGTAAAGCAGAAATAGACGTTTTTCTGGAACTCTCTTGCTTTTTTGATAATCCAGCAGATGTTGGCAATTTGATCTCTGTTTCCTCTGCTTTTTCTAAAACCAGCTTGAATATATGGAAGTTCACAGTTCGTGTACTATTGAAGCCTGGCTTGGAGAATTTTGAGCATTACCTTGCTAGCATGTGAGATGAGTGCAATTGTGCAGTAGTTTGAGTATTCTTTGGCATTGCCTTTCTTTGGGACTGGAATGAAAACTGACCTTTTCCAGTCCTGTGGCCACTGCTGAGTTTTCCAAATTTGCTGGCATATTGAGTGCAGCACTTTAACAGCATCAGCTTTCAGGATTTGAAATAGCTCCACTGGAATTCCATCACCTCTACTAGCTTTGTTTGTAGTGATGCAAGACCTTTTAGAACTAACATCCAAAAAAGATGTCCTTTTCATTATAGGGGACTGGAATGCAAAAGTAGGAAGTCAAGAAACACCTGGAGTAACAGGCAAATTTGGCCTTGGAATGCGGAATGAAGCAGGCCAAAGACTAACAGAGCTTTGCCAAGAAAATGCACTGGTCATAGCAAACACCCTCTTCCAACAACACAAGAGAAGACTCTACACATGGACATCACCAGATGGTCAACACCAAAATCAGATTGATTATATTCTTTGCAGCCAAAGATGGAGAAGCTCTATACAGTCAACAAAAACAAGACCAGGAGCTGACTGTGGCTCAGATCATGAACCCCTTATTGCCAAATTCAGACTCAAATTGAAGAAAGTAGGGAAAACCTCTAGACCATTCAGGTATGACCTAAATCAAATCCCTTACAAATAGCTGTGAGGAGAAATAAGGAAGTCCAATCCTCAGACTAAACACCTTCTATTATAAATTCATCCCAGTTTCTAGCCATGATTGGGTCAACTGCTAGGGAGCAGCCTGAGGACAGAAACAGTACTGGCTTTAGACCTGAGTAAGAATGGCCCTGTCCTGATCACACCATCATGCTTTAAAGCGTCATACTCTGACCTTCCTCTGGCCATGCCCTTCTCCATGGGAATAATGGCCCAGGCCCAGGGGACATGTCCACCTGGAACCTGGTACCTCCTTTGAGACATGCTTCAAGCACCTCAGGTCACAGAATGTCCTTCCCAAGTGTCCTGCGGCTGCTTCCTGGGCCTGTGAAGGCCACTGCTCTCCGGCATTCCTCTGAATGGACCATGTGCTTCCAGGTTACATACCCCTTGACCTGTTGCTGCTGAGAGATGGCTGACAGAGGGCAGGGCAAACAGAGCTTGGATGTACTCACTGAGCTGACTACATGCAGGCATGAGGCCCTGTTTAGCAGAGTTGAGTGGAAAGAAAAAGTGGGAGACCGTGGACCTCTTTTTGAGCTCTTGCTGCAGCCCCACAAATGTTAGGGGAGGGCCTGACAGGAAGCCGATGGTCCCTGGATCCAAGGCAAAGGCACACAAAGCCATTAAAATTAAACAGAACGGGGGGACGAACTAGGAGACAGAAATGCAAGGCTTGGGTTCAGACTCAAACACCATGACTCACCAGTCGAAGAAGCTCCCTCAGACGTAACCAGTGAGAGTTTTATTAAGCTTTACTGCCAGACACTGCAGGCTGGACACACAGGAGCTTATGATTTTCAACCTTAAGGTAAACTTGGGCCCCAGAGCCAATGCCAGGAGGGAGAAGGCCTCAAGGCAGGCTGGTCCCAATAGCAAAACCTGCCCGGTTGCCCCTCAGGTGTGGCTGGGGCGAGCCCTGGGAGGAGAGTCAGCCTGAGAGCACAGGAAGGCCACACTGGCTGACCGAGGACTCACCCGTGGCCAGGGCAGTGAGTCGACAATCACGTTTGCGTGCTTAACTCACCGCTCCTGACCAGCCAGGGCCTGTCATCTCCTCTTCCCTTTCCCCTGTTTTAAGTGGAAGCTTTCATTGTTCTCCTGCTCCTCCCCCATCATGGCTACATATTGGCTATGCTGTGGGATGCACATTTATCCTTTCTCAAGATTATGAGGAATGCGTTTACCCAGACCTAAGGAGAAGGGTATTTAATAGACTTCTGATTTCTCCTGTGGGAAAGAGGTCTGAGCAGCATGGTTTTCTCTCAAGCAGGGACACTTCTGAAGTTGTGTATACGGGAAGAAGAGGGTGTGTAAGCTGAGCAGCAAAGTGACCGTGGCTTTGTCCAGTGTGTGCCCATTTCTCACTCCTGACCCTCCGGTCACAGCCTTGAACCCCTGACCACAGAGGGAGGCCCGGGAGCCAGGTTAGAACAATCGCTGAACTTAATCACAGTCATAGATTCAGAAGGTCATAGGACAGCAGCTGCTGGAGCTGGTGAGGAAAGAGCTCCTTTCTTGCTGATGCAATTGCTGCCAGCCGCCATGTTCCCCAGTGTCAGAAAGTCCCCCCGGGAACAAGAGAGAAGGAGGAACAGGTAGAGAGAGACAGAAAGTGTGTTCTAGAAGGCTCAACTCTCTGATTCCAGCCCACCGAGGCCCCTATAATTCCCCTGATTCCTACGCATCTTCCTCACCTTTTGATTTTTTGAGCTTCCTCACCTTCTTTGCTTAAGCTCATGTAGAAAGAATAACTTGTCTCTTTCACCTAAGACTCCCAACTAATCAATCAATGCTGAACATTTGAGCTGAATTTTCTTAAGCCATGGCCTTTTACAAAGTTATTCATTCTGTATGTATATCTTTGACAACCAAATAAATTTTACTGAGCTTTAATTTCACTAGTTTGTATTTCAAAAGAAAAGAGATAATTGTATTAATTAAAATTAAGTAAGACTGCAAGTGATGGAAACTGAAAATAACAATGACTTAAACTGGAGGGATGTTTCTTTCTCCTCAGTGGAGAAGTCTAGAGGCAGGCTGTCCATGACTGTCACCCCCAGCTGCTCAAGAATCCAGGCCCCTTCCGTTATTCCCAAGGGAAACAATGGTTTTGCCATTCCTGGTCTCAGGTTGACTGTTCTAGATCAGCAGTTCTCAATCAAGGGCGTTCACCCCCCTCCAGAGGACAATAGGCAATGTGTAGAGACATTTTTGATTGTAACAGTGCAGAGTGGGGGAGAGGGGGAGGTGCATCTGGAGATAGAGAGCAGCGCATCCCAGAGAATCAGCCACGCCCAGAATGTGAATGGTGTCAGGGCTGAGAAACCATGTTCCAGATCTAGCTATATAGCACCAGTGATCCCAGGAGCAGGGAGGCAAACAGAAGAACAGGACAAAAGGCATATGCCAGTTTTCTTTTACGGGATGTTTCTAGAAGCTGCCACACAATCCAACTTAGATCCCACTCACAAGAACTTAGTCATAGCCACATATAGCTGCAAGAGAGCTGCAAGCAAAGGCAGCCCTTATTTTCAGCAGCGTGTGCTGAAAACATACACGAGCTGCTGAGAATGAAAAATCGGGGGGCCAACGATCAGCCTGTGATGCAATAATTACATCGGTTATGATATTTTTCAAATCACATTTGCCTTCCAGAAAATGTCTTAATCACAAAAGAGTTGGATGAGTTGGAGGCCACTGGTCAGGAGAACCAACACACACTAAGGCCTGGAAGTAAAGTATCCAGTGTGTGACCTGTAGGCAGTTCAGTTCATCTGATCAGGCAGGGAGCTGTGAGGAGTAAGTCCAAACATGTGCAGAGAACGGCCTGGGGCAGAGCAGCGCTCCAGCTAGGGGGAGCAGACAGAAAGTCAGTGCAGTGAGCTGCTAGGAGATGACGGAGGTCTGATCCCAGGGCATGGCATTGGAATAGATGAAACACTGGACCCACACACCTACAACTGATTAATCTTCAGCAAAGGGGGCAAGAATATACATCAGAGAAAATACAATCTCTTTGGCAAGTGGTGCTGAGAAAGCTGAACAGTTATACGCAAATCAATGAAATCAGAACACACCCACACACCGTACACAAAAATAAGCTCAAAATGACTTAGAGACTTAAATATAAGACATAATACCATAAAACCCCTAGAAGAGAACACTCTGACCTAAATTGTAGCAGTTTTCTTAAGTCAGTCTCCCAAGGCAATAGGAACAAAAGCAAAACTAAACAAATGGGGCCAAATCAAATTTATATGCTTTTGCGCAGCAAATGAAACCATAAACAAAGTGAAAAGACAACCTATGGGATGGGAGAAAGTATTTGCAAACAATGTGACCAACAGGAGTTTGACTTCCAAAATATACAAAAAGCTCAAATAACTCAATAAAAAATAAAAACAAACAACCCAATCAAAAAATGTGCAGAAGACTTACATAAATATTTCTCCAAAGAAGCCATATAGATGGTTAACAGGCACAAGAAAAGATGCTCAACACTGCTAATTATTAAAGAAATGCAAATCAAAACTATAGCGAGGTACCACCTCACACCAGTCAGAATGGCTATCATTAAAAAGTCTGCACTCTCGATCTGCTGGAGATTTGATGATCTGATGGAGGTTTGATGCAGAAATCAAAAGCCTTACAGACAAGCAAGAGTTAAGACAACTCAGCACCACTAAACCAGTTTTACAACAAATGCTAACAGTACTATGTCTCAGCTGACTGCGCTCAGATCATGAACTTCCTATTGCAAAATTCAGACTTAAATTGAAGAAAGTAGGGAAAACCATTAGGCCACTCAGGTATGACCTAAATCAAATCCCTTATGATTATACAGTGGAAGTAACTCAAGGGATTCAAGGGATTATATCTGATAGACAGAGTGCCTGAAGAATTATGGACGGAGGTTTGTAATGCTGTACAGGAGGCAGTGATCAAAACCATCCCCAAGAAAAAGAAATGCCAAGGGGCAAAATGGTTGTCTGAAGGGGCCTTACAATAGCTAAGAAAAGAAGTGAAAGGCAAGGATAAAAGAAAAATATACCCATCTGAATGCAGAGTTCCAAAGAACAGCAAGGAGAGATAAGACAGCCTTCCTCAGCGATCAGTGCAAAGAAAGAGAGGAAAGTAATAGAATGGGAAAGACTAGAAAGCTCTTCAAGAAAATTAGAGATACCAAGGGAACATTTCATGAAAAGATGGGCACAATAAAGGACATAAATAGTATGGACCTAACAGAAGCAGAAGATATTAAGAAGAGGTGGCAAGCATACATAGAAGAACTGTACAAAAAAGGTATTAATAACCCGGATAACCATGATGGTATGATCACTTATCTAGAGCCAGACATCCTGGAGTGTGAAGTCAAGTGAGCCTTATGAAGCATTACTAAGAACAAAGCTAGTGGAGGTGATGCAATTCCAGTTGAGGAATTTAAAATGCTAAAAGATGACGCTGTACTCAATATGGCAGCAAATTTGGAAAACTAAGCACTGGTACAGGATTGGAAAGGGTCAGTTTTCATTCCAACCCCAAAGAAGGGCAATGCCAAAGAATGTTCAAGCTATTGAACAATTGCACTCATTTCACATGCTAGTAAGGTAATGCTCAAAATCCTTCAAGCTAGGCTTCAACAGTATGTGGGCCAAGAATTTCTAGATGTACAAGCTGGATTTAGAAAAGGCAGAGGAACCAGAGATCAAATTGCCAACATCCGTTGGATCATAGAAAAAGCAAGGGAATTTCAGAAAAACACTTAACTTCTGTTTCATTAACTATGCTAAAGCTTTTGTGTGGATCACAACAAACTGGAAAATTCTTCAAGAGATGGGAATACCAGACCACTTTCCTGCCTCCTGAAAACCTTTGTGCAGGTCAAAAGGCAGCAGTTAGAACCCAACATGAAGCAATAGACTGGTTCCAAATTGGGAAAGTAGTACGCCAAGAATGTACATTGTCACCCTGCTTATTCAACTTATATGCAGAGTCCATCATGCGAGATGCTGGACTGGATGAACCTTAAGCTAGAATCAAGATTGCCAGGAGGAATATCAACAACCTCAGATATGGAGATGAAGCCACCCTAATGGCAGAAAGTGAAGAGGAACTAAAGGGACTCCTGATGAAAGTGAGAAACACCTCGAGTAACAGGCAAACTTGGCCTTGGAATGGGGAATGAAGCAGGGCAAAGACTAACAGAGCTTTGCCAAGAAAATGCACTGGTCATAGCAAACACCCTCTTCCAACAACACAAGAGAAGACTCTACACATGGACATCACCAGATGGTCAACACCAAAATCAGATTGATTATATTCTTTGCAGCCAAAGATGGAGAAGCTCTATACAGTCAACAAAAACAAGACCAGGAGCTGACTGTGGCTCAGATCATGAACTCCTTCTTACTAAATTCAGACTCAAATTGAAGAAAGTAGGGAAAAC
>SJYQ01003332.1:192502-229693 GCA_006410935.1 Redunca redunca
TTGAACATCAGGGAGTTCACAGTTCATGTATTGCTGAAGTCTGGCTTGGAGGCTGGAAAATTTTGTGACATATAGAAATCCTCTTTCTCCACAGATGATACAGTTTCAAGAAAACCCCAAATGGAAGAAACACAAAGTTACTGGTGGCCTTGCATGTTGTTAACATAAAAAGTTAACATGTATAACATGTTGTTATACATAAAAAGGACAGAAATATTTTTTTAAAGGCTACAAATAACAAATGCTGAGAGTGTGTAGAAGGAAACCCTCCTACACTGTTGGTGGTGATGTAAATTGGTGCAGCCTCTATGGAAAACAGTATGAAGGTCCCTCAAAAAAACTAAAACTGGAGTTTCTATATGATCCAGCAATCCCACTTCTGGTCATATATCCAGACAAAACCATAATTCAAAAAGATAACATACACCACGATGTTCACAGCAGACTATTTACACTAACCAAGACATAGAAGCAAACTAAATGTCCATCAACAGATGAATAAAAGAAAGTGTGGCATATATATAATGGAATACCACTCAGCATAAAAAAGAATGAAATAAAGTTATCTTTTTTAGCAACATGAATGGACCTAGAGAATATCACACTAAGTGAAGAAAGAGAAAGAGAAATACCATACCTATCATAAGTGATGTCTACTTACATGTGGAATCTAAACTATGACACAAATGAAGTTATTTATGAAATAGAGATAAACAGAACAGACTTTTGGTTGCCAAAGTAGGGGAATGAGGAGGGACAGACTGGGAAGTTGGGATTAGCACTTGCAAACTGTTATATAGAGAATGGATAAACAACAAGGACCTACTGTATAGCACAGGGAACTATATTCAAAATCCTATAACAAACCGTGATGGAAAAGGAAGAAAAGCTGAAAAAGTGAAAGTGACTCAGACAGATAGTAGAAAGGAAAGGAAAAAGGGAGCCATGGAGTCCCTGAGGCTGCTTCTATTTGGGGAACACAGGGAGGCAGAAGAATCAGCAAAGACAGAAGGTAAATAAATTTGAGTAAATTATAACTTAAAATAAACTTTTTTTTTTAAAAAAAAAAAGCAATTTGGGATATAGAATTAGGATTTAGTGATCAATTTCACATGGGAAATAAAACAATAAGGGATAGTCAAGGATGACTGCCCTGGACAACTAAGGTGGTGGTGACTTTCACTGAAAAGTGAGACACAGAGAAGAATCAAGTTGCTAGAGTTGGGGCAGCAAAGTCCAAGTGTTTAGAGGCTTTCCAGAGGCAGTGGCCACAGTGCTCTGGGCCTTAGGAAAGCAATTTGGGCTGCAGGTAATTCAAACCACGAGTCAATAAAATGACCTCAAGGGAGCCTGGGGAATGAGAAGATGAACAGGGGACCCCAGAGAAAAGCAGCCTTTAAGCTACAACAGAAGGAAAACAGTATTAGAGAGGCTGGGGAGTAACCAGGGAGATGAGAGAAGACCCAGGAGTGTGGGCACCACAGAAGCCAAAGCAGAACAGATTCAAAGAAGAGAGTACTAATCATGGCTTCTGTTTCCAGAAGAGATTGTCCATGAGATTCTGCAACAAGGAGGTGACCTTGGGAGGAAGAGCTTGGCATGGTGGGAGCAAAACCTGGCAAGCCCTGGATTTATTATGGGGAATGGGGGATAGCATGTAGAGACAGTGAGTTGGAAAATGTTTGCAAATCTGTAGATAGTTTCTTAAAGAGAGACAGAATGCAGCAATTAAAGCTGGATGAGAGAGGAGAGAGCAATTACTTTAAAGATGGGAGACACTTGGGATCATTTAAATGACTTAGATTTTATTGAGCACTCATCTGTGATCTCATTTGAACCTCATAACAACCCCACCTACAGATGTGACAAACGACACTTAGGCTGTTACTTTAGCAAGACGATGTGGTTGGGAAGAGATGGCGCCATTTTCATTTCAGTCTGTGCTCTCAGCCTCTGTGCTAAGGAGATGCTCAATAAATGTTTATTGGCTGACTTTTCCTTTTTTATTTCTTCCTCTTAAAAAGGTAGGAAGTACCACCAAGTGACCTTCATGGACTCCACACAGAACAGAAGAATCACCCAGCAGAGCCCCAACCCCATTTCTGACCCACAGAATCATCAGGTAGAAGTGGCTATTGATTTAAGCCACTGAGTTTTACTGTAGCTTGTTCAACAGCAACAGAAAGCTGGTAAACCCTCATGAGGTCTGAAACAGCTACCTCCTCATGTGTGCTCAGTTGCTTAGCCATATCCAGCTCTTTGTGACCTCATGGACTGTAGCCTGCTAGGCTCCTCTGTCCATCAAATTTTCCAGGTGAGAATACTGGACTGGGATGCCATTTCCTATTCCAGGGAATCTTTCCAACTTAGGATCGAACCTGCATCTCTGGTGTCCCCTGCACTGGCAGACAGATTCTCTACCACTGGGAAGCTCCCCTCCTCATAGTTGGCACATAACGCTTTTTTGTTTTATAATCAGACTGTACATTAGGCAAAGTTTGTGTCTAGTGCCCTCCCAGCTCCCTGTCAATGCCTTTGCCCAGCACTCAGTACTCTTCCACTGCCACACCCCAGCATCTCCCTGCAGACACCCTCCCAGATCTCCCTCCCCAAGATATCCCACACCTCAGAATCCTTCTTATCTCCATCCTTACCTCCCTTTCCCATTCTCCTGTTATCCTTCCCCTCTCTCCATTAAGGGGTCTTCCAGGTATGTACTTTAAAGGAAGACTTTGCCAAGCCCAAAGACACTCCAAGGTGGAGACTAAAAAGAGATAAATTCAAAGAGCATCTCTTGGAGAGGTTTAGGAGGAGAGAGCTTGAGCATTCAGCAGTCTCCCTAGTGTGTCTTCTCCATCTTCTGCCCGTAGCCTCCTACACCAACCAGAAGAAAACCATCAATTTTACACCAGAAGTGAGAAGATGCCTGCTCCCAGCCTCCTCCGTTAGCAGTAGGTTCTCATTAACACTTGAAAAAAAGTGAAAGTGAAAGTCACTCAGTCATGTCTGACTCTGTGTGACCCCCTGCACTATACAGTCCGTGGAATTCTCCAGACCAGAATACTGGCATGGGTAGCCTTTCCTTTCTCCAAGGGATCTTCCCAACCCAGGAATTGAACCCAGGTCTTCCACACTGCAGGCAGATTCTTTACCAACTGAAATCTAAAAAGGATTTGACACTTCCTTTCCTTTAAAGTCAGGGAGAGAGCCCATCAGGATAAATAAAATATTAATATTTTTCAGAGCCTCTAGGAAACATCGGTTTTCCCCTGGGAAAACTCTCTCTTCCAGCCCTGTTCTGATTATTAACTAAGAACCCATTGAAACTGAGATTACCTTCAGTCCTGCCTAACTGGCATATGAATAAGCCATCAGCAGTGTCTAAACAGGCCTTCATGGCACCCCACCAGAACTCTTGCCTGGAAAATACCATGGATGGAGGAGCCTGGTAGGCTGCAGTCCTTGGGGTCCCAAAGAGTCTGACACGACTGAGCGACTTCACTTTCAATTTTCGCTTTCATGCACTGGAGAAGGAGATGGCAACCCACTCCAGTGTTCTTGCCTGGAGAATCCCAGGGACGGGGGAACCTGGTGGGCTTCTGTCTATGGGGTCGCACAGAGTTGGACACGACTGAAGTGACTTAGCAGCAGCAAACAGGCCTTAGTAAAAAAAAAAAAAAAGATCACCCTGGAAGATAAATGTCACGCTCTTATTGTGAGGCTGCCCGTAAAACCCCAGACAGCTTCCTGCTTTCCAGTTTGGATCTCCTGCATCCACCCCAGGGCAGGTACCATTTCCCCCAGTGGCTCTGATGGAGCCCACAAAACTGCACTAATCCCTCTTTGTCCTAGGTGTCAGGTGTCACATCCAGTGGCCTTACCAGGGTCACTTGAAATACAAAGGAAGGACTGTATCTGCTAGAAAAGAGGAGGTTTCACAGGCCAGCACACACCTCCCACCGACCTGAGGCTCACTCTACCCCCACCCTGGCCGTACCTCATCATTCCTCAGCTCACCCACTCCCCACCTGGAAAGGCACCCCTCCTGTCCACCCTGCCAATGGCTACTTATTCCTTCGAAGTCCATTTCAAGCCCCACCTCCTCTCTGAAACCTGTTGCCCACTTCAGTGACCCTTCCTTCCAACACACACTGTAGATGGCAACATGTGTCTGGTTTGCGTGGTTCCTGGAGGCACCTCCCGAGACCGTGAAATAGAATGGAGGCTGACTCTGCCCAGCAACTGTTTCACGACATTAAGTTCCTGGAAGACAAGAGTGATGCTGCTACGGGCCCGGCAAAGGGCAATGTAAATGGCAGACACGTGATAAACACTTCCGACTAAAGAGAAAGGGGATGGTACCGTCCAGTCATTTGTTCACAATATAACCAGTAATATTAGTGGCTGTTATTAAGCCTGTGGTGGACTGCAGCGATCAGGACAGACCTGGGAGACGCCCAAGCTGTAACAGTCCGAGAACTCCGCGAGCTTGAGAAACCGCCCTGGGGAAGGATGTTGCCCTCGCTGGGCGCCCGGAGGCCGGGAGGTGCGGACCCGGGGAGGGTGTAACCGCGGGGCCGGCCGCGGTCGGGAAGGAGGGGCCTGGGGCTGGCGAGGCCCGTCCCCGCCACGCCCTGCCCTTCCGAAAAGTCGCTCTTAACGGCCAAAGGACCCAGGCCCCGCGGAGCCTGCGGCCGGCACTGGGCCGTGCCAACCCCCGGCGCACAGGTCTGCGCGCGGAGCGACGGAGCGGGAGCCGGGCCCTAGGGCCCGGTCCTCCCAGCCCGGTGGTCACCGTCTGCAAGGCCGGTTTTCCTGGCGATTTGTTGGAAGTCACCCACCGCGATGGTGGCTGAAAACCTGCCCGTTTATATGCATTTTCTTAGGATCAAACGCTGCCTTCCTTGGGGACCTTCTTTAAAACTGAATTTTAGTATAAATTGGGACCACCAGTTTCTTTCCCTCCTAAAATGGCTGGAAGAGGAACTCTGAGAAGAAAGCATTCTTGGGGCAGCTAGGAGGGCGCGGTGGGGAGGGCCGGGGGGTGGTGCGGGGAGGCAGGGGTGCTTTGGTTTCTTGGCTAGTTGGCGTTGCTTAGCTGTGTGGACTTGGTTCGTGCATTTCCCCCTCTAGGTCTAACCTGTTCATCTGGAAGAAAAAAAGAGAGCAAGAGATCGGACTAAATCAAACTGGCCCCCTTGACTTAAAAAATCAGAAACTCGGTGAATCAAGCAAACTGTCTTTTAACAAGTCCTCCAAGAGATTTGACTGATGCTCAATTTTGAGAACTGATGGACTAGATGACCTGCAGAGTCCCTTGGAGAGAAGACAGTTCATAAGCCTTAGGATCTTAAGGCCCCCTCAGGCCCTTACTAATCTGGTGCTCATGAAACTGTCCAGTCCCTTAAGTCAACAGACCTACTCAGATACACAAAACTGCCAAAACTTTCCTTAAGGAGACTTATTCTTGGAAACTGTGCTTTATACCTTGTTCTTCCTTCTTCTGCTATTGTCTGTCCTTCAGGACCGTCTCAGTGATCACCTCTCCTAAGATGCCCTCCTGATACCTCCGTTTCCAGGTCAGGTGTCTCCCCTCTGTGCCCTTTCAGCACTTTAGAGATACCTCTTCTACATCACTTGCCACCTTTTTCTGGTCCCTGTCAACTAATTATTCACAACCTGAAAGCTGAGAGTTATGTTATATTCTGTGGGAATTTTTAGAACCTCAAACCCGGAGGCAGCATCTCAAGTAACCCTGAGAACTGCTGCAAGGAGTCGAGGGGCGAAGCCAGGATGTATAGGACTTTTTCCACAAAAGGCAGGTCGTCTGAACATCAAAAGATTATTTTTAATTAAAACCAGACATCTCAGATTGAGGAATTTAGCATTTTTCTATATATGGGAAGGAGTAAGAGCCTGGGCTCACTGAAGTCATTCCTTCTATACGCACCTTCACTATCTGGGGCCAGTATTTTGTTTTCATATCCTGAGTTTCCTTGGGGTTCACCTCAGGGAGTGGCTGCAGTCTGATGGCTGCTAGATGGCAGGTATTCTTTTCCTTCCTGAGTTCCCTCAGGGCTCACAAGCTCACCATAGACTGTGGCCACAACTGCTAGTGATTGTGACATCCTTTGTTTACTGATGTAGCAGGCAATGTTTCATTTCTCATCCTCCAGAGACTAAGCTGGGCGTGGGCAGAAACTGGTTACTTCTACACACTCAGTGCCTGACCCAATGCCAGGCACATAGTATATCTCAGAAAACATTGCGTGCATAAGTGAATGGATGACTTAAATCCTGATACCAGCTACCTGAGGGCTCAGAGAATGACTTTTGATTCTTATTAATCTCTCATCATTGAGTGTCTAATGCTCGTGATATAAATACTCAGTAAATGCTTAATCAATGCTTTATACCAAGTTTATAATCCAAGTACTTTCACATGTTAGCCCATTTGAGGCTCTTAACAATTTCATGAATTAGGCTACGCAGTTACTCTTTTAACCATTTTACAGCTAAGAAAATGACTCAGATATTAAATATCTTTCTTTGGTTACCTATTTCTGCACATATTATTTATTTACTGTCTCCTCTGCATAGAGAATTGCAATAAACAATGGGAGATACAAAAGTTATTCAGGACATGATCCTTGTGTTGCAGGAAGGGGGACCCCTTCCAGGGCCCGAAACTGGGCTCTTGTCTAACACTCGGAAATGAATTGTTCGAGAAGACGCATGTGCTGACAAAGCAAGAGATTTTATTGGGAAAGGGCACCGGGTGGAGAGCAGTAAGGTAAATGAACACAGGAGAACTGCTCTGCTACGTGGCTCACAGTCTTGGGTTTTATGGTGATGGGATTAGTTTCCGGGTGGTCTTTGGCCAATCACTCTAATTCAGAGTCTTTCCTGGTGGCACACACATCGCTCAGCCAACATGGATGCTAGCGAGAGGGATTCTGGGAAGTGAACGGACATGTGGTCTCTCCTTTCGACCTTTCCCGAAATCCTCTGGTTGGTGGTGGCTTATTAGTTCCATATTCATTATCAGGATCTTCTGTCATGAAACAACTCATGCAAATGGTTACTATGGTGCCTGGCCAGGGTGGGCGGTTTCAGTCAGTGTGCCTCCCCTAACACACACACACACAAATATAGGGTTATCATTGCCATCTTTCTAAATTCCATAAGAAAATCTGTTTTAGCTCGTCTTTCATAATAGATGATTTCCTCAAAAATCTAGTGATGCATGTGAAATAAGAACCCAAGTTCTTGTTTGCAGAGCCAAAGAATGAACTTCAAAAACAGGAAAACACTCATAGCAGTAAGCGAATAGGATTTATTAAAGAGAAAGAAAGTACAAACTCTCAACACAGACACTGAAAAGGGGTAAAAAGTCCCACCAAAAGGCAGGAATTACAGTAGTTTTATATCTTTCAGTTCAGTTAGTCACTCAGTCGTGTCCGATTCTTTGCGACCCCATGAATCGCAGCACGCCAGGCCTCCCTGTCCATCACCAACTCCCGGAGTTCACTCAGACTCACTTCCATCGAGTCAGTGATGCCATCCAGCCATCTCATCCTCTGTCATCCCCTTCTCCTCCTGCCCCCAATCCCTCCCACCATCAGAGTCTTTTCCAATGAGTCAACTCTTCTCATGAGGTAGCCAAAGTACTGGAGNTGGTATTCCTCTCTTTCAGAATTTTCCACAGTTTATTGTGATCCACAATAATGTCAAAGGCTTTGGCATAGTCAGGAAAGCAGAAATAGATGTTTTTCTGGAACTCTCTTGCTTTTTCCATGATCCAGAGGATGTTGGGAATTTGATTTCTGGTTCCTCTGCCTTTTCTAAAACCAGCTTGAACATCAGCGAGTTCACGGTTCACATATTGCTGAAGCCTGGCTTGGAGGATTTTGAGCATTACTTTACTAGCATGTGAGATGAGTGCAATTGTGCAGTAGTTTGAGCATTCTTTGGCATTGCCTTTCTNGAATTGGAATGAAAACTGACCTTTTCCAGTCCTGTGGCCACTGCTGAGTTTTCCAAATTTGCTGGCATATTGAGTGCATCACTTTCACAGCATCATCTTTCAGGATTTGAAACAGCTCCACTGGACTTCCATCACCTCCACTAGCTTTGTTTGTAGTGATGCTTTCTAAGGTCCACTTGACTTCACATTCCAGGATGTCTGGCTCTAGGTGAGTGATCACACCATTGTGATTATCTGGGTCGTGAAGATCTTTTTTGTACAGTTCTTCCGTGTATTCTTGCNCTGCTTCTGTTAGGTCCATACCATTTCTGTCCTTTATCGTGCCCATCTTTGCATGAAATGTTCCCTTGGTGTCTCTAATTTTCTTGAAGAGATCTCTAGTCTTTCCCATCCTGTTCTTTTCCTCTGTTTCTTTGCATTGATCACTGAAGAATGCTTTCTTATCTCTTCTTGCTATTCTCTGGAACTCTGCATTCAGATGCTTATAACTTCCCTTTTCTCCTTTGCTTTTCATTTCTCTTCTTTTCACAGCTATTTGTAAGGCCTCCCCAGACAGCCATTTTGTTTTTTTGCATTTCTTTTCCATGGGGATGGTCTTGATCCCTGTCTCCTGTACAATGTCACAAACCTCGTTCCATAGTTCATCAGGCACTCTATCTCTCAGATCTAGGCCCTTAAATCTATTTCTCACTACCACTGTATAATCATAAGGGATTTCATTTAGGTCATACCTGAATGGTCTAGAGGTTTTCCCTACTTTCTTCAATTTGAGTCTGAATTTAGTAAGAAGGAGTTCATGATCTGAGCCACAGTCAGCTCCTGGTCTTGTTTTTGTTGACTGTATAGAGCTTCTCCATCTTTGGCTGCAAAGAATATAATCAATCTGATTTTGGTGTTGACCATCTGGTGATGTCCATGTGTAGAGTCTTCTCTTGTGTTGTTGGAAGAGGGTGTTTGCTATGACCAGTGCATTTTCTTGGCAAAACTCTGTTAGTCTTTGCTCTGCTTCATTCCGCATTCCAAGGCCAAATTTGCCTGTTACTTCAGGTAATTCTTGACTTCCTACTTTTGCATTCCAGTTCCCTATAATGAAAAGGACATCTTTTTGGGGTGTTAGTTCTAAAAGGTCTTCCCTGGTGGCTCAGACAGTAAAGCGTCTGTCTACAATGTGGGAGACCTGGGTTCGATCCCTGGGTTGGGAAGATCCACTGGAGAAGGAAATGGCAATCCACTCCAGTACTATTGCCTGGAAAATCCCATGGACAGATGAGCCCGATAAGTTACAGTCCATGGGGTAGCAAAGAGTCAGACACGACTGAGCGACTTCACTTTCACTTTCTTTGACTTTCTAAAAGGTCTTGTAGGTCTTCATAGAACCGTGCAACTTCAGCTTCTTCAGCATTACTGGTTGGGGCATAGACTTGGATTACCATGATATTGAATGGTTTGCCTTGGAAACGAAGAGAGATCATTCTGTCGTTTTTGAGATTGCATCCAAGTACTGCATTTCGGACTCTTTTGTTGACCATGATGGCTACTCCATTTCATCTGAGGGATTCCTGCCTGCAGTAGTAGATATAATGGTCATCTGAGTTAAATTCACCCATTCCAGTCCATTTTAGTTCGCTGATTCCTAGAATGCTGACGTTCACTCTTGCCATCTCTTGTTTGACCACTTCCAACTTGCCTTGATTCATGGACCTGACATTCCAGGTTCCTATGCAATATTGCTCTTTACAGCATCGGACCTTGCTTCTATCACCAGTCACTTCCACAGCTGGGTATTGTTTTTGCTTTGGCAGCGCAGGAGGCTACCACCAGCAAACTAAGCGCTGGCGGCTGTGCGACCGGCGCACTAAGCGTGGCCGAGAGGAGCTACCCCACGTCTGAGGTCAGGGGCATAAGCCGGGAGGACCCCATGCCTGAAGGGCGGCGGCCAAGAGGAGTGACCCCACTTCCGAGGTCAGGGGCGGCGGCTGAGAGGAGCTACCCCCGAGAGTTTATATCTTTACCAATATTAATCTGTACACTTTTGGTTGGCACCTGTCCTTAAAATACATCATTTTTAACCAATCAGCTTAAAGGTCAAGATGCTTAACTTTACATCTTTATGGCTTTTCTTGATCTTCGGATTAAGTCACCACCCTTTTTTATGTCTCCCGGCCATTTTACAAAGGACCAGATGTCTGGGCTAAAGATTAATGAACATCAGTTATTTTTCCCTCAGGCATATGGAAGAAAAGTTAATTACTGCCCATCCCTGGATCAGACCAAGGACACATTCCAGGAATTCAGGACAAAGGGTATAGCTTTAGGCTAATGAAGATGTTTATTGAAAACAAGACCAGATCTCAGAGTCCTATGCTGATTGCCTAGCAATTTCTACCTCAATCAATTGTCTGCTGGATTAAAAGGAAATTTAAAGCTCCACTGTGTGGGTTGGACTTGTTGACTGTGTTCTTCACTATAGGATAATATGAGTGGACTGTTGCACTGCCACTGTCTTCATATAGTTCCTGTTGAATTGGGGATACTCTTCAGAAAAATATCTTGTGGTTTCTTTCTTGGGTCATAGGCCTGGCTCCCAGTTTTATTAATTCAATGCTTCTCAACTTTTAAAAAGTCACAATATGCGATTTTGTCTACCATAAACTAGTGAAAAATCAATGAAGCTGCTGTGCCCAGAGTGACTGCTCTGGGGGCTGTAGGTATCCAGATGCCCTGTGGCCATCTCATGTGCATGTGAGCATATTAAGAATTATTTCTTCCTCTTCTTAAAGAAATGTGTTTTTCCCCCTGACTCCATCTAGAACCAATGCCCAGGCAGTCACGTAACTGTCCTTGCTCATCCAGGAGTATGTTTTTCTTGTAGGCAGTCATGCCTAACATGAGCCCCACTCTGCTTTTTCCCCAGGCTTTCATCCTCCTCTGCTCCCCGACCCATGTGCCTTAGGCCCCAGGGATTGGCAGATATGTGGTAAACCCCAGCTCCAGTGCTTTCTTAACTCTCCTATTTGTATTTTCTAATCCTCTTTCAAGGAACCTTGTATTCTAACAAGTGAGAAAACTGGCATGCAAGAAGAGATGGGTGGAAGGATGTGCTGAGTGGAAGAAAGGGCTCTAAATTGCTCAGAAAGTTTAGGTGTGGATGGCTGCCTCTCAGGAGGTGGGTTTGCCTGTGTCTGGGCAATTTGCAGCTTGAGGGAGGTTTTCCTTTACCTGAGCTGAAGTCTGCTTCTCCTGATCCCAGCTCTGCCCTCAGGGCCATGTTGAATAAATCCAGCCTAGCACATTTTGAAAACATTTGTAGTCAGCTGGTGGTGGCATCCGGTCCCATCACTTCATGGGAAATAGATGGGGAAACAGTGGAAACAGTGTCAGACTTTATTTTTGGGGGCTCCAAAATCACTGCAGATGGTGATTGCAGCCATGAAATTAAAAGACGCTTACTCCTTGGAAGAAAAGTTATGACCAACTTAGATAGTATATTCAAAAGCAGAGACATTACTTTGCCGACTAAGGTCCGTCTAGTCAAGGCTATGGTTTTTCCTGTGGTCATGTATGGATGTGAGAGTTGGACTGTGAAGAAGGCTGAGCGCCGAAGAATTGATGCTTTTGAACTGTGATGTTGTAGAGTCCCTTGGACTGCAAGGAGATCCAACCAGTCCATTCTGAAGGAGATCAGTCCTGGTGTTCTTTGGAAGGAATGATGCTAAAGCTGAAACTCCAGTACTTTGGCCTCCTCATGAGAAGAGTTGACTCATTGGAAAAGACTCTGATGCTGGGAGGGATTGGGGACAGGAGGAGAAGGGGACAACAGAGGATGAGATGGCTGGATGGCATCACTATCTCGATGGACGTGAGTCTGAGTGAACTCCAGGAGATGGTGATGGACAGGGAGGCCTGGCGTGCTGCGATTCATGCGGTCGCAAAGAGTCAGGTTTGCTTTGGGCTGCCTCTCATTCTTTTCTCTATTTGGGACAATTCCTCAGTTTGTGGGACTTAGTGGGGAGCTAGGAGTTAGGAAAAGTTCCTTTCTTTTCCATCGTGGCATCTGAAACGTGCACCCCAGAGCCTACACTCCACAAGAGAAGCCAGCACAATGGGAACCACATACTGCAACCAGAGAGCAGTAAGTCCACTCCCACAACTAGAGAAAGCCTGTGCACAACAGTGAAGACAGCACAGCCAAAAATAAGCAAATAAATGTATTTTTTAAAGAGATAGCAATGAGACCTACATCCAAGAGTCATCACAAGAGAAAACAAAAAAGGTTAGAACCAACTAGGTCCAAGATGGCACAGTGGCTCAGAGGTTAAAGCGTCTGCCTAGAATGCAGGAGACCCAGGTTCGATCTGTGGGTTGGGAAGATCCCCTGGAGAAGGAAATGGCAACCCACTCCAGCACTCTTGCCTGGAGAATCCCATGGAGGGAGGAGCCTGGTAGGCTACAGTCCATGGGGTCGCAAAGAGTCAGACACAACTGAGTGATTTCACTTTAGCCTCAGTATATGTTCATTGTAATACATCAGCACGCTAAATGACACCCATAGGCACCATGACAGTTCCAAGGCTGAGCACAAAAGTCAGAAAGTGGATGGGGGGCCCAATTCCTGGAAATCCCTGCCCCTTCTCCAAAACAGTTGGAATAATCCTCCCACTCATTAGCCTATGAGATTACCCACCCCCATAAAAACTGACAACCCCACACCCTGGGGCCTCTTGCCTTCTGAGATGGCCCACACTCACTGTATGGAGTGAGTATCTCCCTGAATAAACCTTTCACTTTACTATATGGCTCAGTCTTGAATTCCTTCCCATGTGAAGTCAAAAACTCACACTTGGCAGCCGTCCCAGGGTCTCATCTCAGACCTGGGATGTGACTGTCCTCTTGTTGCTTGCCAAAAACTTGGCTTTCTCTGCCCACCGAAGCTTAATAAAAAGTACGGACCAGAATTTGGAGGAAATAGAAAGGTGGTTTTATTCTCAGTCAGTGGAGAGGGGAACACAGTCCGTTCATGGCTCAAGAACTGTTCCCGCCTGCTCCATGAGGAGTCTAGGGGCTTATATAAGATGAGGGCTCACAGTCAGGAGTCGGTGATGAGGAACAAAGATGTTAGGATCTTGATTTCTTCCTCTTCAGTTCAGTCGCTCAGTCGTGTCTGACTCTTTGCGACCCCATGAATCGCAGCACACCAGGCCTCCCTGTTCATCACCAACTCCCGGAGTTCACTCAGACTCACATCCATCAAGTCAGTGATGCCATCCAGCCATCTCATCCTCTGTTGTCCCCTTCTCCTCCTGCCCCCAATCCCTCCCAGCATCAGAGTCTTTTCCAATGAGTCAACTCTTCGCATGAGGAGGCCAAAGTACTGGAGTTTCAGTTTTAGCATCATTCCTTCCAAAGAACACCAGGACTGATCTCCTTTAGGATGGACTCATTGGATCTCCTTGCAGCCCAAGGCACTCTTAAGAGTCTTCTCCAACACCACAGTTCAAAAGCATCAATTCTTCAGCACTCAGTTTTCTTCACAGTCCAACTCTCACATCCATACATGACCACTGGAAAAACCACAGCCTTGACTAGACGGACCTTTGTACATTGTTTCAAAGGCCGTGATAGGCTGGCATCAGTAACCCAGTGATGGAGTCTGGCAGTTCAGTGGCTATGCATCTTTCTTTCTGATACTTAAAAAGAACTGTAAGGTGAATGTTGCAGTGAAAAGGAAAAAAAGAGGAACAAGTTTTTTTCTCTCCCTTCCCTGAGAACAAAGATAAAAAGAATAGTGAGCAGGCCTGAATATTCCTAGTTTTTTTTTTACTTTAACTGCTCATAACTCTGCATGTCTGTAACTAAGTTTGCTTTTCTTCCCCCTAACTCTGTAGGTGCTCTTGGCTGGAAAATCCCATGGACAGAGGAGCCTAGTGGGCTGCATGTTAGGGCCTCCTGGGAGCTGCCACAGGCTCAGCGAGAGATAATAGGCCAAAAATACCTGAGTCATGCTCCCAGGACTTCCGGATAGCTCGACCAATCAGGGAGGTCCTCCTCTTTCAGGGACTTCCGGATAGCCCTAGCCAATCAGGGAGGACCCCCTCTGTCCAACCTGAGCCAGTCAAGACAAGACGCGAGATTCGAAATTCACGAGCACGCACCAGTTAATCAATCATGTAATGGCAACTAACCCGGGGACTGCCTGTATATAAGGAGTTGTGAGTCAGAGCTCGGGGCTCTTGTCGGATTCCACTGCGCTGGATGAGACATGTGTCCTAGCCCGGGCTAGCAATAAAACCCCTTATGCTTTTGCATTGCTGTGGATGTCTTATTCTCTCAGTTTTGGGGACTCGGACTCTGGGCATAACACTGCAGTCTGTGGGGTCACTAAGGGTCGGACCCGACTGAGTGACTTCACTTTCACTTTTCACTTTCATGCTTTGGAGAAGGAAATGGCACCCCACTCCAGTGTTCTTGTCTGGAGACTCCCAGGGATGGTGGAACCTGGTGGGCTGCCGTCTATGGGGTCGCACAGTCAGACATGACTGAAGCGACTTAGCAGCAGCAGCAACTCTGCAAGAGATATATTTCGCACCTATTTGTTGCAGAGAAGAAGCCCATTCTGACTCCATGTGGAAAACTGTTTCTTTGACTTGTTTTCTTTGCTTTTGTTATTATAATCATACTTAATAGCTTGCCTCAGAGGACCTGTCTGCATCTTTTGTGCTTTGGTGTTAGAAAACTTATAAAAATGGGAAATATTTCATCTATTCTGAAGGAAAGTTCTTTAGGGCATATATTAGATATGTTAAAATCAGAAAAGCAATAGTCCCTTAATGGCTCACAATTACAATCTGGCAGTCAGAAGCACTTTACAAAGAAGGGGGCTCCCTTGGACTGGAGACATCCAATTCTAAAGTCCCCTGCAAGAGCCCCAGGTAACTCTGACAATGGGGAACAAGCTGATGGACTCTCTAATAGATGCCACTCTTCTTTGTAAACTAAATGTTTAAATGATCTTTTTCCCAGAATAACTTGACATGAGGGTCCCACTGAGGCCTTTCTGACCCTGTCCAACTGGGGAGCTTTGGTTCCCATCTGGGAGGTTTCAGCTGCAATTTGGGGTGTTCTCCCTGTGAAGGGAATGTGGGCCTAGAGGCTTAGTCATGTCTGACCCTTCGCAGCTCCATGGAGGAGCCCTCAAGGCTCCTCTGTCCATGGGATTTCCCAGGCAAGCATACTGGAATGGGTTGCTGCTCCACTGTGAAGGAAAACTCCATTATAAGGTGTTTTGAAGAGAGGCCACTGGTCTAATGGGACTGGGAATTCATGTTAATGTGACTTTCCGGCTGACTAGGTTTTGGTTTATTCTGGTAACTTTGGTAATACACAGATAGCTGGTACTAATTACTTCCTCTAAGATTTTCTCTATGTTTTTCTCATTTCTTTCTCCTTGAACCCTCTGCAAACAGGTGAGTGGCTGTGAAAGGGATTGAGGAACTCTGGCCAGAGTTACTCTCTGGTGTGTTCCAAACGCCCACAGCCTACTGTTCCTCAGTAGCTGCTACAAAAATGGGTGAGAGCTCTCCTTTCCTCTTCCTCCCTCAAGTTGAGATCTAGGCCAGTGGGATTACAAGGCAGATTCCTCAGTCTGTCTTCCCTTATCTTTCCTGTTGCCTTTGCCTCTTTCCTCCTTGGTCCAGGTTGGTTTGCAGGAGCCTGGGTGTTGCCTCTGGGCCATCCTGAGAGGCCTTCTCCTTTACAATAGAGGAGGAAGCAGTGAGGCTTTCCAGCATGGGTGGATGGGTGTCTCCGTCCTTGTTGGGGAGGCCACCCAATTCTTTTGGAAAAGGAAGGAAAAACAAAACTGCCCTTGGCTTACAAAGGTAGTCTTTACAGGATCAGAAAGGTGATTTCAAAAATCCTTTCACCATTTCTAAAACCTTCCCTGTTCATTTTATGAAGCTTGTAAATATTAAAGCAACAGTTAGAAACTGGACATGGAACAATGGACCAATTCAAAATGGGGAAAGGAGTACATCAGGGCTGTATATTGTCACTCTGCTTATTTAACTTATACGCAGAGTACATTATGTGAAATGCTGGGCTGGATGAAGCATAAGCTGGAATCAAGATTGCCAGGAGAAATATCACTTATGCAGATGACACCACACTAATGGCAGAAAGCAAAGAGCAACTAAGAGTCTCCTGATGAAATTGAAAGGCGAGACCGAAAAAGCTGGCTTAAAACTCCACACTCAAAAAACAAAGATCATGGCATACAGTACCATCACTTCATGCCAAATAGATGGGGGAAAATGGAAACAGTGATAGACTTTATTTTCTTGGGCTCCAAAATCACTATAGATGGTGACTGCAGTCATGAAATTAAAGGACACTTGCTCCTTGAAAGAAAAGCTATGACAAACCTAGATAGCATATTAAAAGCAGACATGAACCATAAAGAAGGCTAAGTGCCAAAGAATTGATGCTTTCTAATTGTGGTGCAGAAGACTTTTAAGAGTCTCTTGGACTACAAGGAGATCAAACCACTCAATCCTAAAGGAAATCAACCCTGAATATTCATTGGAAGGACTGATGCCGAAGCTGAAGCTCCTTTGGCCACCTAATGCAAAGAGCTGACTCATTAGATAAGATCCTGATGCTGGGAAAGATTAAAGGCAGGAGTAGAAGGAGGTGACAGAGGAAGAGATGGTTGGATGGCACCATTGACTCAACAGATGAGAGTTTGAGCAAACTCTGGGAATGGTGAAGGACAGGGAAGCCTGGCATGTTGTAGTCAATGGGGTCCCAAAAGGTTGGACATGGTCCATGGGGTCGCTGAGAGTTGGACACAACTCAGTGACTTCACTTTCACTTTTCACTTTCATGCATTGGAGAAGGAAATGGCAACCCACTCCAGTGTTCTTGCCTGGAGAATCCCAGGGACGGGGAAGCCTGGTGGGCTGCCGTCTATGGGGTCGCACAGAGTCAGACATGACTGAAGCGGCTTAGCAGCAACTTAGCAGAAGGGAGTGAAAACCAACAATGAAATATTAAACAGAGAGAAACAAAGACATCCTAGGAAGAATTTGCCTGCGTCTTTGAGATGCAAATATTCTCTATGGTCTTCTCAGAAAACTTATCTCTGCTGTCTTTTTGAAATGCAAGTTTTAGAAAGGGTGAAGAAATTTAGAAGAAGGTAATTAGAAATTGCTTTTTCTGCAAATATTAATTATTTAGCCATCTAGCCAAGTGAGCCTGACTTGTTTCATTTGTGAGAACCCCAATTTTAATCCAACTTTTTTTGTGAACTGATGGGTTTTACATTGCTGTACCTGACTCAGAACTGAAATCTTGAAATAAGAACTGAGGCCTCACTGTTGGTGTGTTTATATGTATATGTGTTTGGATAACATTGCCATGGTTGATTAGTAAAAGAACTCTATTTAATTGGCTTGAATCATAGCAATAAGTGCTTACAAACCAAACAATTCTAAATACAAAAGAAATCAAGTTAAATGAGTTTCAAGTTCATATGAACTGGGAAATATTTTATATTTATTTTATATAAATATTTATATTTATATACTAATTTAAATTAGTACCTGGTATTAATTTTGCTTGTTGGTCTAGTTATAATAATATAGATATGTCTTGAGTCATCAACATATTAAATATAATATTAAGTATAATACCTTCATTGCCTCTAGGTTTAACATAAATAAGGTGTTATACCTGTTACAAATTTGTCAGCAAGAAAAATACCTCAATGTGGAAAAACTTTAAGGAAACTAAGATATGTGTTTTCAGTAGATGTGAGGCATAAAAAAAAAATACTGAGAGTTTTGTGTGTGGTTGGGAGTTACTATGTTTAAGATTAATTGAGCAAATTTTTAAGACTAAGAGGGTGTAAAATTTAAAGCTGACTTTTTTCTGTTAAAACAGACAAGTTTTCTGAAGATGCTAAACTGCCTTTGTAACAGATTTCAAGTTTATTTACCTCAGTTAGTAAAGAATCTGCCGGCAATGCAGGAGACCCCAGGTGAATTCCTGAGGCAGGAAGATCTGTGGGAGAAGGGATAGGCTGCCCACTCCAGTGTTCTTGGGCTTCCCTTGTAGCTCAGCTGGTAAAGGACCTGCAATGTGGGAGACCTAGATTCAATCCCTGGGTTGTGATAATCCCCTGGAGAAGGGAAAGGTATTCTGGCCTGGAGAATTCCATGGCCTGTATGGTCTGTAGAGTCACAAGGAGGTGGACATGGCTGGGTGACTTTCACTTTCACTTTTCAAACAATCTGTATTTGCTTTTGAAAATTTTCATTGTCATTTTTTAAAAAAATTTTTTTGGAGTTCCTTTGACAGGGCTTCCCAAATCAAATTATAATAAGGTTCCTCTGACCTCTAGCTAACTTTGGGGTGCTTGAGAGGACCCCTGAGGTACCCCAAAGGGAGATATTAAACTAATCAGATTTATTTGGTAAATTAAACTATAAAGGAGGTGTTGTCAAATGAGTAATAAATTTTAAGTTATATGGTAAATGGTACGATATTATAGAGATTATGTTGAGTTCCTAAGAATCTGATATGTTCTTGTAGAATATTATCAGCCATAATTTTAATTATCTGAAGGTGTTTTACATCACAGTTTTACATCAGTTTGTTTTGTCAATTGCGTTGTAAACAGATTTGAACTTGCCTTCTTTAAGTCTTTCATTAATATAGACAGTTTTGGTTTCACTCTGATGTCATGAAAAATGCCTCCTCTTCAAGGACTTTTGGATAAATACAAGTTTCTGACTTTCAGAACATAATACTGAACTGAGAAAAATTGAAGAATTCTAATGAGAAACCTGATGACTTCATTAAGCTGTTAACAAAAAGGATTATTTACATAGAACTAAACAAACTGGCAATGGCACCCCACTCCAGTACTCTTGCCTGGAAATCCCATGGATGGAGGAGCCTGGTAAGCTGCAGTCCACGGGGTCGCTGAGAGTCGGACACGACTGAGCGACTTCATTTCACTTTTCACTTTCATGCATTGGAGAAGGAAATGGCAACCCACTCCAGTGTTCTTGCCTGGAGAATCCCAGGGACGGGGGAGCCTGGTGGGCTGCCGTCTATGGGGTCGCATAGAGTCAGACACGACTGAAGCGACTTAGCAGCAGTAGCAGCAAACAAACTGGTAAATATGATTATAATTTTTATGGTTTCTATCTAAAAGGATTACTGGTCTGTGCGTCTGTGTAGCTGCTAAGTCATGTCTGACTCTTTGCTACCCCATAGACTGTAGCTTGCCAGGCTCCTCTGTCCATGGGATTCTCCAGGCAAGAATACTGGAGTGGGTTGCCATTTCATTTTCCAGGTGTAAGAAAAACCTTCAGCTTCAATTAATTATGACTTGCAATAGTTTGGTAGATTACCCTTTTTGAAACATTTATCTTTTTCTCTCTACCTGATTGATCCTTCCAGAAACATGTTTATCTCAAAGATTAATCTCTTCATAAGTATGCACGACCAGTACAGTGAAACTGCTGATAGCTCATTAAGTCAGTTATGGCTCCTTTGGTCACTTGATTTTTGCAACTGGATAACAACTAGCTATCATAATCATTGTTTAAATTTGTCTTTGGTTTTCAAATTGGGCTTGTGTCTCCCTGCTGCACTATGTCACTGTCTTCATTAGTTATATCTTGCTTAATTTATAATATTGTTGTCTCTTTCAGTAACCAATGTGTTATCGGGCCTCCAACAAAACTTCTATGGCTAAACATTTGAGAAAATCACATTTGTAACATAAAATAATTGCCATAGTGTGATTCTAGGTATGGGAAGAAGCAACAAGGGAAAATATCTCCTGGAGAGAGTTCGAATCCAGAGAATTTTTAATTATTGATGAGCCCTGGTCCAAAACTTAATACTTGGAGTGACATAGCAAGATTTATTTTACCTGAACTGAGATGAGCCTCCCAGAATCATGGGACAAAAGTTGATCATGAAATGTCTACCAAATATTGGTCAAATTCAGGTTCAAGAGGGGACGACCTGAAGAATGGAATCAGCAATTGCAGCCCTTCAACATGAGCCAGTGAACCCCAAGGAAGGGGAATGCCTGTCATGTTGCAGTCCCTGGGGTCACAAAGAGCTGGACACAACTTAGCAACTAAACAACAGCAAAGGTGGAACTTGAGCGGAAAGAACTGCTTTTTTTTTAAATAAAAAGCCTTGTTTCCTTATTTATCTTGTAAACTATGTCTATGTTTAAAATAGATAAAATTTGTCAATATTTTTACCTTGATAAAAATTACTGATCAATTATAAATTTTGAAATTAATTTAAAACAAATATTCATAACATAGGAGTGAAATATTAGAACAATCCAAATGTTACCAACAGAATGCCATACATCACTGAAAATGAATGAACTACAGCTAGTATATCCACGTGGATAAATCTTAATAACAAAATATTAAGCACAAAAAGTAACAAAGTATGTATACTGTATAATTCCATTTGTATAAACATCAGAACTAAAGTCTTAATTTATGGTGAATACATAGGTGGTAAAATCAAAACCAAGGGAATGATTAACAGAAAATTCAGGACAATGGTTATCTCTTGCAAGGAGACAAGATGTGATCAAGGAGCAACCAAATGACTACTTAATAACGTTTATTGCTAAGCAAGGTTGTATTACCAAGCATTTGTTTCACTGTGTGTATGTGTGTGTGTGTGTATGTGTGTGTTTAACTGTGAAATACTTTCACACAGTCTTTTGTGTTCCAGTTATGTATTGCTTCTTAACAAGTTACCGAAAATTTAGTGTCTTAAAACAAAGATTTGACTTTCTTATGATTGTACTTGTTAACCAGGCTCAGCTGGGAGATTCTTCTGCTCTCTGAGGTGTTGACTGGGGTCACTCTTGAGTCTGTGTTTAGCTAGGAGGTTGGCTGGGGCTAGGAACATCTAAAACAGCTTAACTCACAGGTCTGGAACCTCAGCTGGAGTGACTGGCAAGGCCGGGGGCTGACTTAGCCTCCCTCTGTCTACACAGCCTCTGTCCCTTCTGTGGTCCACCCCAAGCTCCTTTAACTGGCAGCTGGCTACCGAGGGAGTAAAAGCAGAAGCTGACAAGTCTCTTAAAGTTCAAGGTTGGCAGTCTCAATGTTTCGCTCCCACCATATTCCATGGATAAATTCAAGCCACAAGAGCAACCCAGACTCAAGGGAAAAAGAAACCAATTCCACCTCTTAAAGGAGGAGTGTCATTATGATGCAGTGATAAGACTGATTGTGTTTAGTCACATTTGCAGACAAAAGATCACAGTAGTATATTAGAGGATCTAAGGATTAATAAGCTTTTTAAAGGTGTATCTAATAAGAAATGCACAAGAAATATGAAGGGAACTATAAGTGAAAGGTTGATTTAAAGTACCTGGTCTCTAAAAATCAATTTATAAAACTTATGTAATTCCATTTTGAATATGAATGGTTATTTTGCATTGGAAAATTAATTTTAATTAGATGAATAAAATTTTAATTGGATAATAAAGTTTACAAGCCAGGAAGAAAGACCTAACCAGAAATTAACTTTGCTGGCACCTTGATCTTGGGACTTCCTAGCCTCAGAACCATGAGAAACAAACTCCTGCTGTTTAAGCCATTCAGTCTATGATATTTTGTTAAGGCTGCCTGAGGAGATTAAAGTGTTATGTGCATATATATATATATATATGGTAAGGGCAAAGAACATCTTCTTATCTAAGATAAGAAGATAGGTATATTTGGTAATGAAAATTACAAAGAAAACACAAGCCCTTTGAACAGAAAAATGGGCCAGAAACAAACAATAGTAAACAATAGCCCAAGGAAAAATATTTATAACGTGGGTAATATAAAGTTAACCTAAAATATCTAAACGGTTCTTGCAAATATCATAAGAAAAAGATAATTATCATAGAAAATCAGACAAAATCAAATTAATAAAAAAAAATCCACATAGGAGCAAATCCAAATGGCCAGCAATCATAATAAGATGCTCAAATTCACAGGAAATAAATGTTACAAAATAACTAAATATCACTTTATCCCTTCCTAACAAGTAAAGAAACCAAAAGCTAAAACTCTTACTTCTGATATGGACATAGAGGAACAGTATTTTCAAACATAGCTGACGGAAATGTCAAACATCACAACTATTTCAGATAGCCATGTAGTGCTGTCACTAAAGCTGAAAATGTACATGTTCTTTGACCTAACAATATCACTTTAAGAAACCTATCCTATGGAAATGAAATCACCATACAGAAGGACATATATTCAAGGGCATTTGTAGCAGAATTGTTCACAATGGGGGAAAAAATGGAAACAAATGGACTGAGGGTTAACTAAGCCTGCCCGACTACTTACAGCAGTCAGTGCATTACAACAAAAAGAGTCACACAGTCCACATAGGGAGCATATAGATCTGGTGATAAGAGGGGAGTGCATTCCTGGGATGTAAAGGATGTCTCCTTTAAGACACCACTTCTATAAACCTGGGAAACACAATCAAACTACTAGATACATAAAAATGAAAACAGCAAGTTAGGCATAATGAGATGACAGAGGAACATGTTCCAGATGAAAGAACAAGATAAAGCCCCAGGAGAAGAACTAAGTGAAGTGGAGACAGGCAATCTACCCAAAAGAGTACAGATTTATAATTGTAAAGATGATGAAAGAACTCAGGAGAAGAATGCACACTCAGGGAAAGAAGTTAGAAGTTTTAAACAAAGAGTTAGAAAATAGAATGGGCTTCCCTGGTGGCTCAGTGGTAAAGAATCTGCTTATCAGTGTAGGAGTGGCAGGATTGATCCCTGCGTCAAGAACATTCCCCTGGAGAAGAAAATGGAACCCACTGCAGTATTCTTGCCTGGGAAATCCCATTGGCAGAGGAACCCAGTGGGCTACAGTTCATGGGATTGCAAAAGAGCTGGACATAGTGTAGCAATTAACAGCAGCAACAGAAAAGAGAAAGAACAATCAAACAGAAATGAAGAATACAATAACTAAAATGAAAAATACACTAAAAGAAATCAGCAGTAAACTAAATGATACAAAGAAACAGGCAAGTGAACTGGGAGAGTAGTGGAAATCACTGTTACTAAACAGAAAAAAAAAAAGAATTGAAAGAAATAAGGAAAGTTTAAGAGATCTGGGACATCTTCTAGCACACTAATATTTGTATCATAAGAATCCCAGAAGAAGAGAGAAAGATGCTGAGATCATATTTTGAAACATAACAGCTGAAAACTTCCCTAATGCAAGAAAGGAACAGACATCCAAATCCAGAAACCAAAGAGCATCCCAGAGAGAACCAACCCAAAGAGTACAAAGACACACTGAAAATTAAAATAACAAGAACTAAAAATAAAGATAGAATATTCAAAGCAGTAAGGAGGAAAGAAATAAGGTATAAACTACGGAACTCTCATAAAGCTAAGAGCTGACTTTTCAGCAGAAATTCTGCAGATGAGAAGGGAGTGGCACAGTATATTTAAAGTGATGAAAGGAGAAACCAACAGTCAAGAATGCTCTACAAAGTGAGGATCTCTTTCAGAGTTGATGGGGAGCTCAAAAGTTTTATAGGGAAGTCGCTCAGTCATGTCCAACTCTTCGCGACCCCGTGGACTGCAGCCCACCAGGCTCCTCCGTCCATGGGATTTTCCAGGCAAGAGTACTGGAGTCGGGTGCCATCACTTTCTCCGATGAATGAGTCTACCATTTGTAAAAATGTGACTGATGAAAACAGTGCAATCACTAGGTTATCACACTGTGCGAGTTCAGTTGTCAAGAGGGAGCAGCTCGAAGGACATCACACAATCTGTAAACCAGCTGGAAGGAGCCATCCGGACTTTGCCCTGCCGAACCCTTTCTGGGCGATGATTAGACAAGTCCTCATAGAGGATATACTGTGTGCAGAAGCGCTGATCAGAATCAGGTTTGGCATGGTACGCAACTGTATTGATGATTTGAGTCACGTCACTGTCTGGCTTGGGCCTTCTAATGAGGATCTGGCCCCCACCGGCAGTGACAAGCTTAAGGTTGTCCTTTGGATGGTGTTTGAAGGTTCCCCCGAAATAGAAGTAACATCCATCAAACAGCTTTGGCAACAGCTGTTCTCTGTTGAGCCTGCTTTTCTGTGGTCCTTCAGGAATTTCATACTTTTCTTCCTGTTAGCAAAATATAAAAGAATTTAGCATCACGAAAGCACCTTAACAAAACATGGTCAATGGGCTTCTCTATGCAAGAAAAAAAACAAAACTAGAAACTTGAAAAATGCAAAAGGAAAAAGCTCATCAGTAAAGGCAAATATACAGTAAAGGTAGTAAATCATCCATGCACGAAGCTAATAGAAAGGTTAAAAGACAAAAGTAGTAAAATCATCTGGATCCAAATTAAGCAGTTAAAACAATCAGATGTAAAATATGTCAAAAACAGTAATTGTGAGACGAGAGTACAAATGCAGGGTTGTTAAATGCAATTAAAATAAGAGGTCAGCAACTTAAAACGATCACACATATTAGATACTGCTATATATAAATGTCATGGAAATCACAAAACAAAAATTTATAATAGATATTCACAGAAAAAAAAAAGAAGCCAAACATAACACTAAAGATAGCCACTATATCCCAGGTGAAGATAGCAAACGAAGAAAAAAGGAAGAAAAAAGAACTATAAACACATTCAAAACCCAAAATTAACAAATTGGCAATAAGAACATACATATCAATAATTATTAATGCTCTAAACATAAATAGACTAAATGCTCCAATCAAAAACCACAGAGTGATTAAATGGACACAAAAACAAGATGTGTATATATGTTGCCTATAGGAGAGTCACATCCGATTCTGCGACTCCGTGGACTGAAGCCTACCAGGTTCCTCTGTCCGTGAGATTTCCCAGGCAAGAATAATGAAGTGGGTTGCCATATCCTTCTCAAGGGGATCTTCCCGACCCAGAGATCAAACCTGAGTATCTCACAAGGCAGGCAGATTTTTACCATCTGTGCCACCAGGGAAGCTGGCATATGTGACAAACTAGACTTTCAAACAAAGACTGTTACAGCAGATGAAGAAAGACATTACAAAATGATCAGGGGACCAATACAAGAAGATGTAACAATTATAAATATATATGCACCCAACATAGGAACACCTAAATATATGAAACAAATAACAAACATAAGAGGAGAAACTGATAGTAACACAACAATAGTAGGGGCCTTTAGCACCACTCTTACATCAATGGATAGATCATCAAGAAAGAAAGTCAATAATAACACTGGCCTTAAATGAAACATTAGACCAGATATATATAGAGAGAATCTATATATAATATATATATATGTCCATGAAAAAGCAGCAAAACACACATTCTTTTCAAGTGCACATGGAACACTCTACAGGACAGATTACATGTTAAGCCACAAAACAAGTCTCAGTAAACTTAACAAAATTGAAATGATATCAAGCATCTTTTTCAACCACAAGACTAGAAATTAACTTCGAGGAAAAAAACTGCAAAAAAAAAAAACACAGAAACACATGAAAGGTAAACAGCATGTTCCGAAACAACCAATCAACCACTGAAGAAATCCACATTTTAAAAATACCTAGAGGCAAATGCTTCCCTGGTGGCTCAGAGGGTAGAGAGTCTGCCTGCAGTTCGGGAGACCCAGGTTCGATCCCTGGGTTGGGAAGATCCCCTGGAGAAAGAAATGGCAACCCACTCCAGTATTCTTGCCTGGAAAATCCCATGGATGGAGGAGCCTGGTGGCTACAGTCCATGGGGTGGCAGAGTCAGACACAACTGAGACAAATGGAAAGGAAAACAAAATGATCCAAAACTCTCTAGGATTTAGCAAAAGCAGTTCTAACAGGGAAGTTTATAGTGATATTAATACAAGCCTATTTCAGGAAACAAGAAAAATATCAAGTAAACAATGTAAACTTAACCTAAAGAAACTAGAAAAAGAACAAACAAAATTCAAAATTAATATAAGGAAAGAAATCATAAAGCTCAGAGTAGAAATACCCTAGAGATTTAAAAAAAATCATTAAAACTAAGAGCTGATTTTTGAAAAGATAACAGAATTTGTAAACCTTTAGCCAGACTTATCAAGAAAAAAAGCAAGGTCCCATAAATATGAGATTGGACACTATAAAACTCCTAGAGGAAAAACATAGAACTCTCTCTGACATAAAATGCAGCAATATCTTTTACTATCCATCTTCCAAAATAATGGAAATAAAAACAAAAATGAACAAATAAGACTTGCTTAAATTCAAAAACTTTTGCACAACAAGGGAAAAACAAGCAAAATGAAAAGACAACGTACAGATTAGAAAATATTTGCAAATGATGTGACTGAGAAGGGACTAGTCTCCAAAATCTACAAACAGCTCATGAAACTTATCATAATCAAAACACACAACCCAATCAAAAAATGGGCAGAAGACTTAAACAGACATTTCTCCAAAGAAGACATACAGATGGCCAGGAGGCACATGAAAATGTGTTCAACAATCCCAATTATTAGAGAATGCAACAAGATAGCACCTCACACTTGTCAAAATGACTATCATTAAAAAAATCCACAAACAATAGATGCTAGAGGGGGTGTAGAAAGAAGAAAACTCTCCTACTCTGTTGGTGGGAATGTAAATTGGTAGAGCCACTATGGAGAACAGTATGGAGGTTCCTTAAAAAACTAAAAATGGAGTTCCCTCATGACCCTGCAATTTCACTCCTGGGCATATATCAGAGAAAAATATGATCCAAAAGCATGCATGTACTCCAATGTTCACTGTTGCACTGCTTACAATAGCCAAAACATGGAAGCAACCTAAATATCCATCAAGAGAGGGGTAGATAAAGAAGATGTTATATATACATACAATGGAGTATGACTCAGCCATTAAAAAGGTCGAAATAATGCCGTTTGCAGTAACATGGATGGAACTAAAAATTGTCATACTGAGTGAAGTAAGTCAAACAAAAGAGAAATATAATATAACATCCCTTATATGTAACATAACATCCCATATATTTTAAAAATGATACAAATGAAATTACTTGCAAGGCAGAAACAGACTGACAGACTTAGAGAATGAACTTGTAGTTGTCAGAGGGAAGGCTAGGGGGAAGAGATAGTTTGGAGTGGACATGTACACACTGCTATATTGAAAACAGATAACCAACAAGGACCTACTGTATAGCGCAGAGAACACTGCTCAGTGTTATGTGGTCACCCTGATGGGATGGGAGTTTGGGTGAGAATAGGTACATGTGTATATATGACTGAATCATTTTGCTATTCACCTGAAATATCAAAACATTGTTAATTGGATATACTCAGGTATAAAACAAAAAGGTTAAAAGTAAGAAAAAATAAAGAAAAATAAAAAATTATGGAGGACTCTCCCCCGCAAAAAGGAGAGTTCTCAAGAGAAGCTACAACTGACATCACAGAAATACAAAGATTCATGAGACTGTGACAAATAACTATATACCAATGAAGTGGACAACCTGGAAGAAATGGACTAATTTCAAGAATATACAGTCTCCCAAGACTGAACCTGAAAGCTTCCCTGATAACTCAGTTGGTAAAGAATCCACCTGCAATGCAGGAGACCCTGGTTCAATTCCTGGGTCAGGAAGATCCACTGGAGTAGGCTACCCACTCCAGTATTCTGGCCTGGAGAATTTTGTATAGTCCATGGGGTCACAAAGAGTCAGACACGACTGAGCAACTTTCACTTTCACTTTTAAGACTGAACCAGGAAGAAATAGGAAATATGAGCAGGACACTTACCAGTAATGAAATTGAATCACTAAATAAAAACTCCCAACAACAAACAGAAGTCCAGGATAAGGTGGCCTCACAGATGAATATTTAGGTAAGAGTTAACACCTGTTCTTCTGAAACTAGTAAAAAAAGAAAAAAAAAATGCAGTGGAAGGAATGCTTCTAAACTCATTCTATGAGACCAGCTTTGCCCTCATGATTCCAAAATTAGGAAAAGATATCACAAAAAGAAAATTACAGAACAATATCACTAATGAACATAGATGCAAAAATACTAAGCAAAATATATTGGCAAATTGAATCCAATAATACATTAAAAGGATTTTACATGTGATCAAGTTGGATATATCACAGGGATGCACAGATTTTTCAATAGCTACAAATTAATCAACATGGTGTATCTTATTAACAAAACTTATAATTATCTCAATAGATACAGAAAAAGCTAAAATTCTTTTGATAGAATTCAGCATCCATTTATCATTAAAAGCCCTCTAGTAACTGGGTCTAAAGGGAACATGCCTCAAACATAACAAAGACCATATACGACAAACCCACAGCTAACATCATAGTCAATGCTGAAAAGCTGAAATTACTTCCTCCAAGATCAGGAACAAGACAAGGATGAACACTCTTGCCACTTCTATTCAACATTCTATTGGAAATCCCAGCCACATAAATCAGACATGAAAAAGAAATAAAAGTAATTTCCTAGTGGCCCAGTGGTTAGGACTCCATGCTTTCATGGCCGTGGGCCAGGGTTCAATCCCTGGTCATGGAACTAAGATCCTGCAAGCGGCATGACATAGCAAATTAAAACAAAAAAGGAAAGAAATAAAAGAAATGCAAATAGAAAGAAAGAAGTAAAACTGTCAGTCTTACTTTATATAGAAAATTCTAGACACCACCAGAAAGCTACTAGAGCTCATCAGTGAATTTGGTAAAGTTGCAGGATACAAAATTGATATACAGAAATCTGTTGCATCTCTACACATTTTCTAATTATGAACTATCAGAAAATGAAATTAAGGAAACAATTCCACTTATAATCCCATCAGAAAGAATAAAATATCTANAAATCTGTTGCATTTCTACACATTTTCTAATTATGAACTATCAGAAAATGAAATTAAGGAAACAATTCCACTTATAATCCCATCAGAAAGAATAAAATATCTACGAATAAATCTAAGGATTATACAGAGAAAACTATGAGACATTGATGAAAGAAACTGAAGATGACAAGAACAGATTGAAAGATACACTGTGTTCATAGACTAGAAGAATTAATATTATTAAAATGATCATACTACCCAATGCAATTTATAGATAAAATGAAATCTCGATCAAAACACCAATTTATTTTTCACAGAACTAAAACAAACAATTTTAAAATTTGTATGGAAGCACAAAAGATCTTCAATAGCCAAAGCAATCTTAAGAAAAATGGAGCTGGAGGAATCAGACTCCCTGGCTTCAGACTGTACTATAAAGCTACAATAATCAAAACAGTATATTACTGGCACATAGACAGACTTATAGTCCAATGGAATAAAATAGAAATCTCAGAAACAAACCCACACATCTATGGTCAGGTAATCTACAGCAAAATTACTTATATGTAGAATCTAAAAAAATAAAAGAGGTTAGTCAATAAAACAAAAAAGAAACAGATTTACATATACAGAGAATAAAGTAGTGGTTATCAGAATGAAGAGGGAAGGTGGGGTGATATAGGGGAGAGGACTAAAAAAGTATGGTTATGGGATTTATGAAATCATGTGTGTAGAATTTTACAAATTGTAAAGCACTATAGAATTTAAATTACATTTCACTCAATTAAAAAACTTTATTCAAAATGAGATAAAAATTAGTGACTATAACAACAACAAAAAATAGATTCACAGATATAGAGAACAAATCAGTGGTTACCAATGAGAGAGGAAAGGGAGGAGGGGGCAAGATAGGAAAATGGGATTAAAAGGTAGAAACTACTGTGTACAAAACAAACAAGTTACAAGGACATATTATACAATATAGGAAATATAGCAATATTTTATAATACCCATGAAGAGAAGTGAAAGTTTCTCAGTCATGTCCGACTCTTTGCGACCCCATGGACTATACAGACCATGAATTCTCCAGCCCAGAATATTGGGGTGGGTAACCATTCCCTTCTCCAGGGGACCTCCAGGGGATCCCAACCCAGGGACCAAACAGAAGCCTCCCACATTGCAGGCGGATTCTTTACCAGCTGAGCCACAAGGGAAGCCCATAATAACCATAAACGGAGTATAACTTTAAAAGCTGTGAATCACAGTTTATACACCTGAAAGTTATCTAACATTATAAACCAATTATACTTCAGTTTTGGAGAAGGCAATGGCACCCCACTCCAGTACTCTTGCCTGGAAAATCCCATGGATGGAGGAGCCTGGTAGGCTACAGTCCATGGGGTTGCAAAGAGTTGGACACGACTGAGCGACTTCATTTCACTTTTCACTTTCATGCATTGGAGAAGGAGATGGCAACCTACTCCAGTGTTCTTGCCTGGAGAATCCCAGGGACGGGGGAGCCTGGTGGGCTGCTGTCTATGGGGTCGCACAGAGTCAGACACTACTGAAGTGACTTAGCAATAGCAGCAGCAGCATACCTCAGTTTAAAAAAAAAGAAAGGAAAGAAAGCCTGGTTGGATAAGAAAATCAAGCACAGTCAATTGGTTATAACTAGATTACCGTTAATAAATTAAGCACCAAAATGCTGAGATATGTAATTATTTGTGTTTGAATATATGTATATATATATAATATGCATGTATTTTTACATATATATTATATATTCACACATTTATATGTCATTCCATAAGGTGAAGAAATATGGCGGGGTGAATATTAGCTGTAAACATGGGTTACCTGACTGGGGGCAGGATGCTGATGTGAAAGTGGGAAGGGAGAGAAGACAGAATGAAGAGCAAACTGGCCATGAAAAATGGGTGAAAACCTGCCACAAATAGTACATATATATATATATATATATATATACTTTTCTCTCAGCTATTAAATTTGTGTTTGCAAGAGTTTAGATGCTCGAGTATGTAAATTAAAAGTTGTTTGTTTGTTTTTTTTTCCAAGGCAGTAGAGCAATCATCAATACCCTGCAGCCTGGACTTTAGAACAGAAGTAGCAGTTTTGCATGGAGAAGGCAATGGCACCCCACTCCAGTACTCTTGCCTGGAAAATCCCATGGATGGAGGAGCCTGGTGGGCTGCAGTCCATGGGGTCACTGAGAGTCAGACATGATTGAAGCGACTTAGCAGCAGCAGCAGTTTTGCAAAGTCTTTCCCTGCATTGCCATTACAACAAGAACTGGCAAATAAGAAAACCACTGCGAGATACTACCTCAAACCTGTTAGAATAGCCATTATCAAAAAGACAAAAGATATCCAATGTTGGCCAGGATGTGGAGAAAAGGGACCTTCATGCACTAGTGGTTCAAATGTAAACTGGTGCAGCCACTGTGGAAAATAGTAAGGAGGGCCCTCAGAAAGTTAAAAATAGAACCACCATATGATCCAGCTGGGTATATATCTGAATGAAATGAAATCACTGTCTCAAAAAGACATTATCACCCCTTTGTCCATTGCAGCATTAGTCACAATAACTGAGATATAAAACCGACCTAGGTGTCTATCAACAGATGAGTTAATAAAGAGAATGTGGGGTATGTACACAATTAATTATTTGACCATAACAAAGAAGGAAATCCTGCCATTTTTGACAACATGGGTGAATCTTGAAGGCATTATGCTAAGTGAAATAAGTCAGACAAAGAAAGACAAATACTGTATGTTCTCATTCACATGTGGAATCTTAATAAAATTTATAAGAACAGAAAGTAGATTGGTGGCTGCCAGGAATGACTGGGGGAAATGGGTGAAGATGGTCAAAGGGTACAAACTTCTAGTAATAAGATAAATAAGTCATGGGGATATAGTGTGTAGCCTGGTGACCACAGTCAATAATATTGTATTGTATATTTGAAGGCTGCTAAGAGTAGATTTTAAAATTACTCCTGCAAAAAAAAGTTGCAGCTATGAGATGATGGATATGTTAATCAACCTGATTGTGGTAATCATTTTTCAGTATAAAATTACTACGTTGCACACCTTAAACTTACACCAAGTTATATGTCAATTATATCTCAGTAAAGCTGTGGAGTGGGGAGGAAGAACTTTTATTAAGATCAGTGCTTTCAAGGACATAGCCTTGAGCAGACACTCCTCAGCAACTTGCTGGCCTTGATCCCAAGCCTAGTAACCCAGGTGGTGAGGTCAAAATCACATGGGAAACCCAAATCAAACCAACCCCACTCCAGGCTCACCTTTGACTCCCAAACCCTTAGAAAGCCCAGCCTCAGCATTCAACTGGAGAAGGAAATGGCAACCCACTCCAGTATTCTTGCCTGGAAAATGCCAGGGATGGAGGAGCCTCGTGGGCTGCAGTCCATGGGGTCAAAAAGAGTTGGACACGACTGAGCAACTTCACTTTTCCCTTTCAGCTTTCCACCCTGCATTTCTTTGATGTCCTATAGTGCGAGTCATGAGCATGGGTGTTATGGCCCAGAGAGCATGCTTCCCTCTGTCTCTCACTACCTGTGTGCCTGCATGCATTCCTTAACTTCTCTGAGCCTCTGCTTCTTCATCTGTAAAATGGGACTCTTGCTACCTCTCAGGGTTGTTGTGCAGATTTAATGATAAGTACAAAACACTCAGAACAAAGTTGGCACTTGCTAAAGAGTTGTTGATCCCCTTGTGACAGTTAACATTGTCCTTATTTGGGGACAGTCTCAGGAGACTGGCCATGATGAGTAGATCAGAATGTGTGACTTGCCTGGTGATCAAAGAAACATAAGGGTTTTTCCAGGTTGCAAATGACCTGTCAAAATAACCCAGATGTCCAAGTGCTAGTGGAACTGTGACCTGGTGTGAACTTTGGAAAAGTAATGAGATGCAATACAGTATGTGACTTAAGAATGGGCCTGAGCTTGTAATGGCATAGAAGGAACGAAGTTTGGGAAAGCCTCAGCCTGCCTAGGATTAAGGGAAACTGACCCTTCTGGTCGTCCTACTCCTGAGAATCTGTCCCAAAGGATTGTGCACCACTGCAGCCACCAAATTAAAAGATGCTTGCTCCCTGGAAGAAAAGCTATGATGAACCTAGATGGCGTATTAAAAAGCAGAGACCTCACTTTGCTAACAAATGTCCATTTAGTCAAAGCTAATGGCTTTTCCAACAGTCATGTACAAAATGTGAAAGTTGGACCATAAAGAAGGCTGAGTGCCAAAGAATTGATACTTTCAAACTGTGGTGGTGGAGAAGATTCTTGAGAGTCCCTTGGACAGCAAGGAGAACAAACCAGTTAATCCTAAAGGAAATCAACCCTGAATATTCATCAGAAGGACAGATGCTGAAGCTGAAACTCCAATACTTTGGCCACCTGATGTGAAGAGCTGACTCTGATGCTGGGAAAGATTGAGGGCAGGAGAAGAAGGGGACAACAAAGAATGAGGTGATTGGATGGCATCACCAATTCAACGGACATGAGTTTGAGTAAACTCCAGGAAATAGTGAAGGACAGGGAAGCCTGGCATGATGCAGTCCATGGGGTCACAAAGAGTCAGAATGCGACTTAGCGACTGAACAGCACAACACAATATAAAGAAAAAATGGAAGTAAAAAGAAAGAACTAAAAGAGAACATCTCAAAGCATTCCCAGCAGATAGTACATTCACGGATGATCTTCTTCAATCTCTTTATCATTTTCTCTACTTTTCATAATTTCTGCAGGGGCATGCTGCTCCCTGATGACTGGGGAGGGAAAAGTAATATTTAAAGATGAAAATGAAAGCTGATAAGACATTTGTTTCATTGAGCAGCAGCTGCACTTTGTCACTGGAAGTTCTCTGAACAAATGCAAGACCCTTACCCTGGGATCTTGACACTCCACCCTCCTGCACTTCCTTTTTCACCTGGGGGAGAGCTGTGCCCCTCATGCCATCCAGGAATCAGATAGGGATGTCTCATGTCCCAGGGCAGAGAGGTCTCAGGCTGTGCACAGGAGCATCAGCAAGCTGAGACCAAAAACACTTTCAGGGGACTCTGAGTTCACTGCTCTGATCAAGGAGAGCCTCTCAGAAGACAGAATGTTGAGAGCTGCTTGGAAGGAGGGGAAATTGTGGGGGAAATCAAACAGGTGACAATTTTAACAAGAAGGAGTGGATTAACTCCAAAGCATTCTCCTCTTGCTTTTCAAAAATGGGTGGAGGGTGCTGGTGAATAAGAACTTGACGGTTGGACTTCCCTGGTGGTCCAGCGGTTAAGAATCTGCCTTACAAAGCAGGGGACCCCAGTTCAATCCCTGTTTCGGGAAGATGCCACGTGCTGTGGGGAAACTAAGCCCATGAGCCATAACTACTGAAGCCCGCACAGCTTAGAGCGCATGCTCTGCAATGAGAAGCCACCACGATAAAAAACCCGTGCACTGCAGGTAGAGTAGCTCCTGCTCACTGCAAACAGAGAAAGCCTGTGCACAGCAATGAAGACACAGCACAGCCAAAAATAAATCAATAAACCTGGCGGTTACCCAAATGTGGAGGAGTGATGGTACCAGGGAGACGGGGCTACTGAGTTAGGTGAAATCTGCAACTTACAACTAGTGACAATTTCCTACACACCCTCTGTCTTCTCTTTAGGTTTTACTCCCCTGCTTTAACTCCCTTCCTCCTCTCCTTCTCTGATTGTTTTAATCCACCCAGAGTCCCATCCCCAGGAGATAAGTGAAAAGGACCACGCATTCTCCTCCCAAGGTTGCTATTGGTAACTGAAACCAAGCTTAGCCCAGTGAAAGGAAGTGGGAGTTTTTTCATGTTTGGTTGCCAGGGGAAAACTTTGGCATTCGTGCCCTTCAAAGCTCTCCTGGGAGATGAGGACAGTGTCCACAGCAGACAGACAGAGAAGATAGAGTAGAAAAGAGTCACCGATTCTAAGTTGCAGATTTCACTTAACTCAGTGGCCTCCTTTTCCCTGGTACCACCCACCCCTCCACATTTGGGTAACCATCAAGTTTATTTGTTTTCGGCTGTGCTGTGACTTCATTGCTGAGCACAGGCTTTCTCTAACTGCAGTGAGCCTGTGGCTCTCTCACCCTCACTGTGGGGTTCCAGGTCTCGCCCACTTCCGTCCTCACCTCTATGATGGAAATGGGGATGACTATGGCCCTGGCACCTCCCCTCCAGTATCCACTCCTTCTGTTCCTAACTTATCCTCTCTTGACTTTGGTTCCCATAATTCCCTCTCTGGTGGGTGCCCATAAGGAGAGGAGGCCCTTCCTGACTGATTCATGGAACCAAAAAGGTCCTTCGAGGACATCTAATCCATGATCTTGGTTTTATAGAGGGGAAAAGGGAGTCACAGAGAATCAAAGCTATAACAAATGACGACACTGTTCTTTGAGACTCAGATCCTCCCCAGCAAACATACCACCCCACCTCATTTTTCCAAGGAATGGACAGGAGATGACTAAGCAGAGCCCAGCAGTTCCTGATGTCTCTAGCCTCTCCCCACATGGTCCTAGCACCTCTTCCCCTTCCACCCCATACCTAACTTACGTGAATGAATGACTTAGCACAATTGCATTTGTTTGCTCATTTCTAGTCACATCCTATTTATCTTGATGGTAAATAAAAGTGAACAGAAGAAAACTCCTAATGACCTGGAACATCAAGTTCATACCTTTCCCAAATTAGAATCAATTTGCTTTAAATCTAGTCAAGTCAGGATGAAGCATTAGCAGATGGTGCATCCATTTGGCCATTTCCCCCAGTCTCTTAAGACGTAGTGAATCACTCTCAGGGACTGGCTTAGCCAAGATGAGTCAGTACCTTCTGTTTGTATACATTGGCATTACATTATTTTCATTAAAAAAAATAAAGGCCCTTGTCTGTAAGTGGATTAGATTATAAGTGGACTATAATTGCAATTTGAAAAGCACTGACAAAAATTCCTCCTCTTCAAAAGACATAACCAGTCTTATATATTATCTGAAAACCCATAATTCAAGATATTTCTCAGAGCAATGACTCTTTATAGAACATTGGATGAGGCCAGAATAGCATTTTACTACTTGACAGTCAATACATCTCAATGGTTAAGAATTCAGTTTCTGAACTGAGTCTCACTTCTTATAGGATAAGTAAGGTCTTACTGTACCAACTTTACTAAAGATAACAACTATAAACTCTGAACCAAAAATATACATAATACATTAAAAAAAAAACCTGAAGGTCTTGGAAAATATACAAAAGCAGGCAGATTCTAGATGGAAAATGATACTTAAAAGAAGGAAATCATATGAGATGAGTCTCCTGATTTTATGGCTTAGCCTGAAAGCAAGCTGCCATCAGTATCCTGACAGGTGGCTTAAACTTATAGAACACCCACAGTCTTTCTGATCTGAAGGATCAGGGAACAGAATTTGCGGCAACCATAGCCACTGAAGAATGAGGGGGAATCCTGCAAAGGAGAGAAGCAGAGGGAAGAAGTTTCAGCTTTCATGTGTAAACTCTGCCAAATTTTCTGCTTGATCACTAATTACCTACACATAGGACAGATTTTAAATATCCCAACTAGGGACAATACAGCTGAACTAAGAAGTTCCCCCCAAATACAGAGTTTACCGCTTGAGTCCAACAAAGTTAGTTATTTGCTATAGCAAAAATTTAAGACTCTTTGGTAATACAACAAATCCAATCTCCACAACATAACAAACACCATATCTGGGGCACAACCCCAAATCTCTTGACAATGAAGAAACAGGAAAACACAACCCATTATGAAGAGAGGAAAGACAATCAACAGAAACCAATCTCAAAACAAACATTGAAATTATTAAATTATTCTAAAGAAGCAATTTCACTATGCTACATGATGAAAATATGGTTCAGTTCAGTTCAGTCGCTCAGTCGTGTCCGACTCTGCGACCCCATGAATTGCAGCATGACAGGCCTCCCTGTTCATCACCATCTCCCAGAGTTCACTCAGACTCACATTCATCGAGTCCGTGATGCCATCCAGCCATCTCATCCTCTGTCGTCCCCTTCTCCTCCTGCCCACAATCCCTCCCAGCATCAGGGTCTTTTCCAATGAGTCAACTCTTCGCATGAGGTGGCCAAAGTACTGGAGTTTCAGCTTTAGCATCATTCCTTCCAAAGAAATCCCAGGGCTGATCTCCTTCAGAATGGACTGGTTGCATCTCCTTGCAGTCCAAGGGACTCTCAAGAGTCTTCTCCAACACCAC
>SJYQ01003332.1:231030-287766 GCA_006410935.1 Redunca redunca
CCAAAGAAGACATACAGATGGCCAAAAGCACATAAAAAGAGGCTCAACATCTCTAATTATTAGAGAAATACAAATAAAAACTACAGTGAGGTACCATCTCATACCTGCCAGAATAGTCATCATCAAAAACTTTACAGATAATAAGTGCTGGAGAGGGTATGGGTAAAAGGGAACCCTCCTACACTGTTGCTGGAAATGTAAATTGGTACAGTCACCATGAAGAACACTATGGAGGTTCCTTTAGAAGACAAAAAATATAGCTATCATATGATCCAGCAATCCCAATGAGTCAACTCTTCGCATGAGGTGGCCAAAGTACTGGAGTTTCAGCTTTAGCATCATTCCTTCCAAAGAAATCTCAGGGCTGATCTCCTTCAGAATGGACTGGTTGGATCTCCTTGCAGTCCAAGGGACTCTCAAGAGTCTTCTCCAACACCACAGTTCAAAAGCATCAATTCTGGAGATATATCCAGAGAAAGTCATAATTTGAACAGATACATACACCCGTGTTCATAGTGGCACTATTTACAAAAGCCAAGACATGGAGGTAACGTAAATGTTCATCAACAGATGTGTGGATAAAGAAGATGTGGCGCATTTATACAATGGAAAATTACTCAGCCATAAAAAGGAATGAATTTGAATCAGTTGGATGAATCTAGAGCCTGTTTTGCAGAGTGAAGTAAGTCAGAAAGAGAAAAGCAAATATCACATATTAATAGATATATGTGGAATCTAGAGAAATGGTACTGACAAACCCATTTGCAGGTCAGGAATAGACATGGAGACATAGAGAACAGGTCTGTGGTCACAGCAAGGGAAGGAGAAGGTGGGACAAATTCAAAGAGTAGCATTGAAACATATGTAAAATAGATAGCTAGAGGGAAGTTGCTGTATGACACACGCAGCTCACCCAGTGCCCTGTGATGACCTAGAGGAGTAGGATGGGGGGTTGGTGGAAGGGAGGCTCAAGACGGAGGAGATATATTATGCTTATGGCTGATTCATGATGTTGAACGGCAGGAACAAGCACAACATTGTTAAGCAATTATCTTCCAATTAAATATATATATATATTTAAAAGTCACCCATATTTCCTTCTAATATTTTTACTATTTCGTTTTTAGCCTTTAAGCAATTGTACTAACAGGAATATAGATTAAAGAATTAAGAGGGACTTCTTTGGTGACCCAGTGGCTAAAGTCTTCATGCTCCCAGTGCAGGCAGGTTCCGTTTCTGGTCAGGGAATTAGATTCCACACGTTGCGACTTAGAGTTCACACGCTGCAGCTAAAGATCCTGAATGCTGCAATGAAGACTGAAGCTCTCACGGGCACAACTAAGATCCAGAGCAGCCAAATAAATAACCTCTTCAAGAATTAAGGACAAGTGAAATAGAAGGTAAAAAAATAGAAACAATGAAACTAAGAGCTGACTATTTGAAAAGATAAACAAAATTGATCAACTTTTAGCCAGATTCATCAAGATAACAAGAGGACTCAAATCAATAAAATCAGAAATTAAAATAGAGAAATTACAACTGACACCATAGAAACGCAAAGGATCATAAGCAACTGCTATAGACAACTATATGCCAGTAAAACGGGCAGCCTGTAAGAAACAAATTCTAGGGCAAATTCCTAGAAACATATGATCTCCTAAGACTGAATGAGGCAGAAATAGAAACTATGAATAGACCAATTACCAGCAATGAAATTGAATCAGTAATTTTTTTAAAAAATCCTAATAAACAAAAGTCCCTAAACTTCCCTGGTGGCTCAGCTGGTAAAGAATCTACCTGCAACACAGGAGACCTGGGTTTAATCCCTGGGTTGGGAAGATCTCCTGGAGGAGGAAAATGGGCTACCCACCCCAGTATTCTGGCCTGGAAAATTCCATGGACTGTATAGTCCATGAGGTCGCAAAGAGTCAGACACAACTGAGCAACTTTCACTTTGAACTTTGAAACAAAAGTACAGGACCAGGTGACTTTACAGATGAATTCTACAAAACATTTAGAGAGGAGTTAACACCTATCCTTCTGAAACTATTTCAAAAAATGCAGAGGAAGGAACACTTCTGAATTTACAAAGTCAGAATCACCATGATAACAAAACCAGACAAAGATATCACAAAAAAGAAAATTGCAGGCCAATATCACTGGTGGACAGAGATGCAAAATTCCTCAAAAAACATTAGCAACGCAAATCCAACAATACAGTGAAAGGATCATACACCATGATCAAATGGGGTTTTATCCCAGGGACATAAGGATTTTTTAATATCTGCAAATCAATCATCGTGTGTGTGATATACCACATAAAAAACCTGAAGAATAAAAATCATATGATGACCTCAGTAGATGCAAAGTAAAAAGCTTTTGACAAAATTCAACATCCATTTATGACAAAAAATTCTCCAGAGAGTGGGCATAGAGAAAACATACCTCAGCATCAGTTCAGTTCAGTTCAGTCGCTCAGTCATGTCCGACTCTTTGCGACCCCATGAACTGCAGCACGCCGGGCCTCCCTGTCCATCATCAACTCCTGCAGGTCATGAAAGCCGTATATGACAACCACAAACCCACAGCTAACATCATACTCAATGGTGAAGAGCTGAAAGCATTTCCTCTAAGATCAGGAACAAAACCAAGATTCTCACTCTTGTTCACTTTTATTCATAGTAGTGTTGGAAGTCCTAGCCACAGCAATCAGACAAGAAGAAGAAGAAAAGAAATCCAGATCGGAAAGGAAGAGGTAACACTGTCCCTGCATGCAGGTGAAATGACACTGTACACAGAAAATACTAAAATGCCATCAGAAAACTACTCCAGCTCGCCAATGAATCTGGTAAAGTTACAGGATACAAAATTAATATACAAAAATCTGTTGCGTTTCTATAGACTAACAATGAACTATCAGAAAAAGAAATTAAGGAACCAATCCCATTTATATTGCATCAAAAAGAATAAAATGCCTAAGAATAAATACCTAAGGACATAAAGGACCTGTAATCTGAAAACTATAAGATGCTGATAAAAGAAATTGAAGATGACACTCAGATGGAAAGACATACCATGTTCTTGAAGTGGAAGAATTAGTACTGTTAAAATGACTACTCAATGCAATCTACAACCTTTATCAAAATACCAATGTCGTTTTTCACAGAACTAGAACAACTGATTTTTTAAATTTGTATGAGAACACAAGTGATCTAGAATAGCCAAAATGATCTTAAGAGAGAAGAATAGAGCTAGAGATATCATATGCTCTGTCTTCAGACTATACTAAAAAGCTACAGTAATCAAAGCAGCATGGTACAGAGACTTCCCTGGCACTCCACTGGTTAAGACTCCATGCTTCAGCTGCAAGGGGCATAGGTTTGATTCCTGGCTGAGGAAATAAGATCCTGCATGCAGTATGGTGTGGCCAAAAAAATAAATAAATAAATAAAAACAATAGTATGGTACAGGAAAAAAACCAGACACATAGATCAAGGGAACAGAATAAAGAACCCAGAAATAAACCCACCCACTCATGGTCAATCCATGACAAAAGGAAGCAAGACTATCCTATAGAGAAAAGATAGTCTTTTCAATAAATGTTGCTGGGAAAACTAGACAGCTATATATAAAAGAATGAAATTAGAACATTTTCTAACACCATACACAAAAATAAGCTTATAATAGATTAAAGACCTAAATGTAAGATTGGAAGCCATAAAACTCCTAGGAGAAAACATAGTCAGAACACCCTTTGACGTATATCATAGCAATATTCTTTTGGACCTGTTGCCTAAGACAAAGAAAGCAAAAGCAAAAACAAAGATATGGGACCTCCTTAAACTTGAAAGTTTTTCACAGCAAGGGAAACCACTGACAACATGAAAAGACAGTCTACTGAATAGGAGGAAATATTTGCAAATGATTTAACTGGTAGGGGGTTAATCAAAATATATAAACATCTCATGCAACACAACATCAAAAAACTAAAAACTAAAAATAATCCTGCGTGCGGAATGGTATGGCAAAAAATAAAAATAAATAAAAACAATAGTATGGTACAGGAACAAGGATTTTAAAATGGGTAGAAGACCTAAATAGACATTTTTTTTTCCCAAATAAGATATATAGATGGATAACAGGCACATAAAAAGATGCTCAACATTGCTAATCAACAGAAAAATGCAAATCAAAATCAAAATAAGATAACACCTTATATATGCCAGAATGGTTATCATCAAAAAGACCACAAACAGCAATTGTTGTCAAGGATATGGAGAAGAGGGGACCCTCGTACAGTGTTATCGTTCAGTCTCTAAGTCATGTCCAACTCTTTGTGACCCCCATGGACTACAGCATGCCAGTCTTCCTTGTCCTTCACTCTCTGCTGGAGCTTGCTCAAACTCATGCCCATTGAGTTGGTGATGTCATCCAACCAGGCTCATGCTCTGATGCCCACTTCTCCTCCTGCCCTCAATCTTTCCCAACATCAGGGCTTTTTCCAGCAAGTTGGCTCTCCATATCAGGTGGTCAGAGTATTGGAGCTTCAGCATCAGTCTTTCCAATGAATTTTCAAGGTTGATTTCCTTTAAGACTGACTGGTTTGATCTCTTTGCTGTGTAAGGAACTCTTAAGAGTCTTCTCCAACACCACAGTATAAAGGCATCTATTCTTCAGTGCTCAGCCTTTTTTGTGGTTCAACTCTCACATCCATACATGAAAAACTGGAAAAAAACATAGCTTTGGATAAACAGATCTTTGTAAGCAAAGTTTTGTCTCTGCTTTTTAATACCCTGTCTATGTTTGTCATAGCTTTTCTTCCAAGGAGCAAGAGTCTTCTACTTTCTTGGCTGCAGTTACTATCCACAGTGATTTTGGAGCCCAAGAAAATAAAGTCTGTCACTGTTTCCATTGTTTCCCCATCGATTTGCCATGAAGTGATGGGACCAGATGCCATGATCTTCATTTTTGGAATGTTGAGTTTTAAGCCAGCTTTTTCATCCTCTTTCACCTTCATCAAGAGGCTCTTTAGTTCCTCTTTGCTTTCTGCCAGGGTGGTATCATCTGCACATCTGAGGTTATTGATATTTCTCAGCAATCTTGATTCCAGTTTGTGATTCATCCAGCCTAGTATTTTGCATGATATAATCTGTATATAGGACTTCCCTGGTGGCTCAGATGGTAAAGCGTCTGTCTACAATGTGGGAGACCTGGGTTCGATCCCTGGGTCAGGAAGATCCACTGGAGAAGGAAATGGCAATCTGCTCCAGTACTATTGCCTGGAAAATCCCATGAACAGAAGAGCCTGGTAGGCTACAGTCCATGGGGTCGCAAATAGTCGGACACGACTGAGCGACTTCACTTACTTATTTACTTAATCTGTATATAAGTTAAATAAGCAGGGTGGCGATATACAACCTTGACATACTCCTTTCCCTATTTAGAACAAGTCTGTTGTTCCATGTCCAGTTCTAACTGTTGTTTCTTGACCAGGATACAAATTTCTCAGGAGGCAGGTACAGTGGTCTGGTATTCCCATCTCTTAAAGAATTTTCCACAGTTTGTTGTGATCCACACAGTCAAAGGCTTTGGCATAATCAATAAAGCAGAAGTAGATGTTTTTCTGGAATTCTCTTGCTTTTTCTATGATCCAACAGATGTTAGCAATTTGATTTCTGTCTTTTCTAAATCCAGCTTGTATATCTGGAAGTTCTTGGCTAATGTACTGTTGAAGCCTACCTTGAAGGATTTTGAGCATTACCTTGCTAGCATGTAAAATGAGTGCAATTGAATGGTAGTTTGAGCATTCTTTGACATTGTCCTTCTTTGGGATTGAAATGAAAACTGACCTTTTCCAGTCCTGTGGCTACTGATGAGTTTTCCAAATTTGCTGGCATATTGAGTGCAGCACTTTATCAACACCATCTATCTTTTAGGATTTGAAATAACTCAGCTGGAATTCTATCACCTCTACTAGCTTTGTTAGTAATATGCTTCCTAAGGCCCACTTGACTTCACACTCCAGGATTTCTGGCTTTAGATGAATGACCACACTATCATGGTTATCTGGGTCATTAAGACCTTTTATTGATAGGTTTTCTGTGTATTCTTGCAACCTCTTCTTAATCCCTTCTGTTTCTGTTAGGTCCTTACTGTTTCTGTCCTTTATCGAGCCCATCTTTGCATGAAATGTTCCCTTGATATCTCTAATTTTCTTGAAGAGATCTCTAGTCTTTCTTATTCTATTGTTTTCCTCTATTTCTTTTCATTGTGCACTTAAGAAGGCTTTCTTATCTCTCCTTTCTATTCCCTGGGACTCTGGATTCAGTTGGATATATATTTCCCTTTCACTTCTCTTCTCTTCTTTTCTCAGCTATTTTTAAGACCTCTTCAGATAGCTTCAGGCACTCTGTCTGTCATATCTGATCCCTAGAATCTGTTCATCACTTCCACAGTATAATCATAAGGGATTTGATTTAGGTCATACCTGAATGGCCTAGTAGTTTTCCATACTTTCTTCAGTGTAAGTCTGAATTTTTCAATAATAGTTCATAATCTAAGCCATTGTCAGCTCCCGGTCTTGAGAGCTTCTCCATCTTTGGCTGTAAAGAATATCATTAATCTGATTTCAGTACTGACCATCTGGTGATGTCATATGTAGAACTGTCTCTTGTCTTGTTGGAAGAGGGTGCTTTCTATGACAAGTATGTTCTCTTGGCAAAGAGAACCCTGTTAGCCTTTGGCCTGCTTCATTCTGTACTCCAAGGCCAAACTTGCCTGTTACTCCAGGTATCTCTTGACTTTCTACTTTTTCATTCCAATCCCCTATGATGAAAAGGACTTTTTTGGTGTTAGTTCTAGAAGGTCTTGTGGGTCTTCATAGAACTGTTCAACTTCAGCTTCTTCACCATTAGTGGTGGGACATAGACTTGGATTACTATGATGTTGAATGGTTTGCCTTGGAAACGAACCAAGATCATTCTGTCATTTTTGAGATTGCACCCAAGTGCTTTTTGGACTCTTTCGTTGACTATGAGGGCTACCTCATTTCTTCTAAGGGATTCTTGCCCTTATTAGTAGATATAATGGTTATCTGAGTTAAATTCACCCATTCCCGTCCATTTTAGTTCATTAATTCTCAAAATGTCAATGTTCACTGTTGTTGTCCAGTTGCTTAGTCGTGTCCAACTCTTTGAGGCCTCAGGGACTACACATGCCAGGCTTCCCCGTCCTTTACTATCTCCCGGAGTTTAAGCAAACTCCGGGAGATAGTTCACTGTTGGGGGGGATGTAAATTGTTGTGGCCACTATGGAAACTGGTATGTAGGTTCCTCAATAAACTAAAAATAGAACTACCAATTACTGGAGTTGATCCAACAATTCCACTCCTGGGTATACAGCTAAAGCAAAGGAGAACATTAATACCAAAAGATAGTCACACACCAGCGTCCACAGCAGCATTATTTACCATAACCAAGATATGGAAGTAACCTAAGGGTTCATCAACAAATGAATGGATAAAAAGATGTGGTGGTAATATATATATATTACATATATATATATACACAATGGAATACTACTCAGCCACCAAAAAAGAATGAAAGTTTTCATTTGCAACAGTATGGATGGACTTGGAGTGTACTATGCCTAGTGAAATTAGACAAAGAAAGACAAATACTATATGATGCAAATTATATGTGGAATCTTAAAAATAAAGCAAAATAGTGAACGTAATGTTTCAAAAGACAGACTCACAGATAGAACAAACCAGTGGTAACCAGTGGGAAGAGGGACGGGAGAAGCAGCAAGACAGAGACAGGGAAATAACAAATAAAAACTACTATTATAAAATAAATGAGCTACAACACATGGAATGTAGCCAATATTTTATAATAATTATGAATGGAATCTAATATTGAAATTGTAAGATGCAAAGTCAATGTTTTAGTTTCATGCAATATTAAAACTGTAACATGTGAATTACTATGTTATACCCCCAAAACATACAAAAATCAACTCAATTTAAAAAGAAAAGAAAAAGAATTAAAGACAATATCCAGCTTTACTTTTTTTATCCAAATGGTTTTCCCAGTATTGACTTAGCTGGTTTTCCCAGTATTGATTATTAAAGAACGCATTTCTGCCCAATAATTTGAAATATAAGAAGCCTTTTGCAGATGGTTTATGAACCCTGCTTTATACATCCGTTGGCAATGCCTCTCTGAGGAAGGATAGTTTCAAAAGCACAGAGTAGAAAAGAAGCATAGACTTGGGAGTGCAGACCAGGGAGGAAGCACAACTTTGAGATCAGGAATGCCGGTGGAGCTGCTGGAAAAGGAGAGCAGGAGGAGAGGGAACCTTGGGGGAGTGCTGGGCAGGCAGAACAGGACAGGGATAAGTCCTGTTAACACAGTTCAGTTCAGTCGCTCAGTCGTGTCCGACTCTTTGCGACCCCATGGACTGCAGCATGCCAGGCTTACCTGACCATCACCAACTCCCGGAGCTTACTCAAACTCAAATCCTTTGAGTTGGGGGCGCCATCCAACCATCTCATCCTCTGCCATCCCCTTCTCCCCCTGCCTTCAATCTTTCCCAGCATCAGGGCCTTTTCCAGTGAGTCAGTTCTTTGCAACAGGTGGCCAAAGGATTGGAGTTTCAGCTTCAGCATCAGTCCTTCCAATAAATATTCAGGACTGATTTCCTTTAGGATGGACTGGTTATATACTGATATTTTAAAAAATTGTGTTGCATCCCAAAACAACCAAAACTAACAATGAACCCTTGTCCCGTTTCTCAGATGACTTGCTTTAATGAGAAAATGTGTTTGTTCATTAGTTTGCTAAATATTTCTAAAGCGCTTGAAATCATTTTGACCTCTTATAGGTATCTATGTTCCACTGCTGCTGCTAAGTCACTTCAGTCGTATCCGACTCTGTGCGACCCCATAGACGGCAGCCCACCAGGCTCCCTCGTCCCTGGGATTCTCCAGGCAAGAACACTGGAGTGGGTTGCCATTTCCTTCTCCAATGCATGAAAGTGAAAGTGAAGTCGTTCAGCCATGTCTGACTCTTTGCGACCCCATGGACTGTAGCCTACCAGGCTCCTCCATCCATGGGATTTTCCAGGCAAGAGTACTGGAGTGGGGTGCTATTTCCTTCTCCACTACTATCTGCTGTTTCTTGGACGTTTGCTGTTTTCTCATCAGAACCTGAAAGGATGTGTATTCTACATATGTGAGCTCCAAAACAAAAAAATTACACTGGGCCTTTCTGAAGATTAGTTGGGTTCCTCCTATGAGCCAGGCCCTGGACATTGTCGCTCATAGACTTCACCCTGTGGTCCTTGCAGCAGCAGCGTGAGGAGCCACTATTACCACATAGAAAATCAGGGGTTGTCCAAAGTCCCACTGTGATTGGTAACAAAGCTGGGGCTCAGCCGCAGCACCATCTGCTGCAGAAGCTGTGTTACTGCTGGATACCACACTGCCTTCCCCCCATGGCTAGAGGGTAGAGGTGGGCAATGATACAGAAAGAGGAAGATAACTGTGCTTTCCAGAGAAGAGGAAATGGAAGGAGCACATGGCAAGGAAGGACAAGTCCCTCCTCTTCAATCAGAACCAGCAGTAAGATGTGGGCTCACTTACCCTGATAGAGTCACAGAAGAAACCAGGCTTTCTGTCCCTCCTCCCTGCCCCAGAGTGGTGAGTGCTGGGCCCACAGACCAGGGCCCATGCTCCAGCTCCTTACATCACGCCCTCCTCTCCGGAAGCCTGGAGGCAGAGGCCTGATTTGGCTTCCCTAGCTTCCTGGCCATCCAGGACTTGCAACCGACTCTGTCCTGTGTTCCCTGAACTGGCATCTTACTCAGCTGCGGTAGGCAGAGAATAAGTAGGTGCTAAGGAATGAAAAATCCCTAACAGTCTGTAACCCCGGGTCCTTCCACTGGAAATTCCTGCTCGCTCCTCTTCCCTTTCCTCCTGGCTGCTGTACATTCACTCAACCCCACTCCTGAGGTTTACACCCTGGTTCCACTGAGCTAGGAACCAGCTGGGGAATCACTTTGACCAGATTAAACCTGATTAAGAGTCTCAGATTGCAGAAGATCCTAAAGCTCCCCGGAAACAGTCCTGGTTTCATGCACCAACCCTTCCTTACCTTCTCCCAGGCATTCACACAAGGTGGCCACATAAGAGATGTGTAAGTTATATATTGCACAAGCTTATGGGGCATATAAAGCACAATGGCCCCTGAGTCACACACTTTCACTCTTTGCTCAGTTATGAGGATACTGGTACTGACTTGCAGCTCAGCTTCAGAGACCTATGCACATACACCGCAAATCCCTCCAAGGAAACCAGGGCAAAGGAACTCAGAACAAAAGGGCCAAAATTCTGCCTTTGATAACTGGGAACACCAAGGCCTTCCCCCATCCTCCACTCCCACACCGCCCGTATCTGTATATAAAGCCAAAAGCCCTCGAGATACTCTGCCAAGAAATTCATAGTACAGGATGTGTCTAAACAAGTGGCAACACACCTGGTTTGCCTAGGACAGCCCAGTTTATCACTTTAATACGGATGGTCCCAACAGTTTAGCAATTGTCCCAGACAAAATTATTCCAGTTTGGATAATAAATGATACAGTCACTCTAATTATAAGCCACAAATGACCAACCCAGAGAGACGGGGAGAAGGCAGCATCAGCCTACCATCCAATAACACAAACAAAAACATGAAGCACCGTTTAACTGAGCAGCTACTGTGTATATGTACATCTATAAGTCAGACATATATGTATACATGTTACATAGTATACATAAGGTGTCTCTGTGTGTGTATACAATCCTCCCACTCCTCCTCAAGTGCTTTTGTAAAAACCATCCCCTACTCCTGGCCTCGGAGAAAGCGATGGCACCCCACTCCAGTACTCTTGCCTGGAAAACCCCATGGACGGAGGAGCCTGGTAGGCTGTAGTCCATGGGGTTGCGAAGAGTCAGACACGACTGAGCGACTTCACTTTCACTTTTCACTTTCATGCATTGGAGAAGGAAATGGCAACCCACTCCAGTGTTCTTGCCTGGAGAATCCCAGGGACGAGGGAGCCTGGTGGGCTGCCATCTATGAGGTCGCATAGAGTCAGACACGACTGAAGCGACTTAGTAGCAGCAGCAGCACTCCTGGCCTGGGGGAGGATGGACCTCAGCCCGTCCTATGCTGCCTGCCCCCGCTTGGCCCTGATTTATGTCCTTCTGGTCCTGGGGTACTGAGGCCTGACACAAAGGCAATAGGAGAGGCTCCCTTCAGGCTGCTGGTTGCTGCTGCCCCATCTGCCTCCTTGGACACTTCTTTTCCATCTCTCCCCTGCTGTCCTGCCTGCCTTCAACCACTCTGGGCCTTGCCCCACCCCACCCCACCCCCTGCCCCCATCAGCAAACCCTCTACTTAACCCTTGAGACAAGTTCTACCTTCCCCTTTGGCCTTTGAGTCTGGGTTAGGGGGCTCACTGGCCTGCCTCCCACGAACAGTAAGTCACATCATGTCCACAATAGTCCTTGACAGAGGACTCATGCCAGCATCTTGGCCCATGGTTATGGGGAGAGACTCAGTGGGACTTGCAAGCATCTGATTTTGAAGTCTTTGCGGACCTGGTAACTCCAATGAGGGACGAAACCAAAGTCCAAAGATAGGCTAGATTTTCACTTGTTCAGACCCTTTAGCTTAGGCATTCAGCTCTTCAGAAAGTTAGTCAATGTAAACGATAGATTGGAACCCAAACCTGGAGGCTTCCCAGGTGGGCCAGTGGTTTAAAATCTGCCTGCCAGTATAGGGGACATGGGTTCAAACTGTGGTCCGGGAGGATCCCACATTCTGTAGGGCAACTAAGCCCATGTGCCACAACTACTAGAGCCCATGAACTGAAACGGCTGTGCCCACATCCCACAGCCGCCGAGTCCCGCTCACCCAGCGCCTATGCTCAGCAACAGAAGAAGCCTTCTCAGTGAGAAGCTCCTGCATTTCCGTAATGACTTGTGATGCTGAGCATGATTTCATGTGTTCATGGCCATCTGTATATCTTCACCGGGGCTTCCCTGATAGCTCAGTTGGTAAAGAATCCACCTGCAAAGCAGAAGACCTCGGTTCAATTCCTGGGTCAGGAAGATCCACTGGAGAAGGGATAGGCTACCCACTCCAGTATTCTTGGGCTTCCCTTGTGGCTCAGCTGGTAAAGAATCCGCCTGCAATGTGGGAGACCTGGGTTCAAACCCTGGGTTGGGAGATCCTCTGGAGAAGGGAATGGCTACCCACTCCAGTATTTCTGGCCTGGAGAATTCCATGGACTGATTAGTCCATGGGTTGCAAAGAGCTGGACACGACTGAGTGACTTTCACTTTCACATATCTTCACTGGTGAAATGTCTCTTAAAATCTTCTCATTTTGGGGTTGATTTATTTTAATAGTAATAGTTCAGTTCAGTTCAGTTCAGTCGCTCAGTCGTGTCCGACTCTGCGACCCCATGAATCGCAGCACGCCAGGCCTCCCTGTCCATCACCAACTCCTGGAGTTCACTCAGACTCACGTCCATCGAGTCGGTGATGCCATCCAGCCATCTCATCCTCTTTCGTCCCCTTCTTCTCCTGCCCCGAATCCCTCCCACCATCAAAGTCTTTTCCAATGAGTCAAGTCTTTACATGAGGTGGCCAAAGTACTGGAGTTTCAGCTTTAGCATCATTCCGTCCAAAGAAATCCCAGGGTTGATCACCTTCAGGATGGACTGGTTGGATCTCCTTGCAGTCCAAGGGACTCTCAAGAGTCTTCTCCAACACCATAGTTCAAAAGCATCAATTCTTCAGCGCTCAGCCTTCTTCACAGTCCAACTCTCACATCCATACTTGACTACTGGAAAAACCATAGCCTTGACTAGACGGACCTTAGTCAGCAAAGTAATGTCTCTGCTTTTCAATATGCTATTTATGTTGGTCATTTTTCTTCCAAGGAGTAAGCGTCTTTTAATTTCATGGCAGCAATCACCATCTGCAGTGATTTTGGAGCTCAAAAAAATAAAGTGTGACACTGTTTCCATCTATTTCCCATGGAGTGATGGGATCGGATGCCATGATCTTCGTTTTCTGAATGTTGAGCTTTAAGCCAACTTTTTCACTCTCCACTTTCACTTTCAAGAGGCTTTTTAGCTCCCCTTCACTTTCTGCCATAAGGGTGGTGTCATCTGCATATCTAAGGTGATTGATATTTCTCCCGCCAATCTTGATTCCAGCTTGTGTTTCTTCCAGTACAGCGTTTTGCATGATATACTCTGTATATAAGTTAAATAAGCAGGGTGACAATATACAGACTTGACGTACTCCTTTTCCTATTTGGAACCAGTCTGTTGTTCCATGTCCAGTTCTAACTGTTGCTTCCTGGCCTGCATACAGGTTTCTCAAGAGGCAGGTCTGGTATTCCCGTCTCTCTCAGAATTTTCCACAGTTTATTGTGATCCACACAGTCAAAGGCTTTGGCATAGTCAATAAAGTGTAGTAGTAATTTTTTATTATTAGCTTTTGAGAGCTCTCTGTGCATTCTGATTACAGATCTTCTGTTGAGATGTGACTTTCAAATATCTTCTCCCAGTCTGTAGCCTTTTTGTTCGCCCTCTTGACAGTGTCTTTGGAGAGCAAATGGTTTTAATTTTAACAAAGCTCAGCTTATACATTTCCACACATATCATCCTTTTGGTGTTATACACAGATACTTTTTGTCTAACCCAAGGTTACAGATATTTTTTTTCTGTGTTTCCTCATAGAAATTTTACATTTTACGTTTAGGTCGATGATTTGTTTTTAGTTAACTTTTGTATGAGGTGTGAGCTATAAGTCAAGGTTGTATGTGTGTGGACATACAATTGTTTTAACAGCATTTGTTCCAAAGACTGTCCTCCCTACATTAAGCTGCCTTTGCACTTTTACCAAAAATCAGTTGACTGTATTTATGTTTCTGAACTCTCCATTCTGTTTCATTGATCTTTGTGGCTATTATCTCACCAACACCACACCATCTCTTATATTAGGTCTTAAACTTGGACAATGTCTGAGTCCAATAGTCCTCACAACTGGTCCTTCTTTGTCAAAGACAAAGAAAAATGGCTATTCTAGTTCCTTTATCTTTCCGTATAAATTTTAGAATCTGCTGGTAAAGATCTACCAAAAAAGCCCACTGGTATTTAGATTAAGATTGTGTTGAATGCATAGATTAATTCAGAGAGAATTTACCTCTTAACAATAATGAAACTTTAGGACTACGAACACAGTATACCACTCAACTATTCTAAGTCTTATTTGAAACACTCTCGTACAGATCTGGAACTTTTTTTTTTTTCAGTTTATGTGTAAGTATTTGTTGAGGCTTTTTATGTTATTGTAAATGATTATGGCAATGGAGATGGTAAAGGACCGGAAGCCTGGCATGCTGCAGTCCATGGAGTTACAGAGTCAGACACGACTGAGCAACTGAACAACAACAAAACTGATATGGGATTTTTTAATTTAAAATTCCAATTATTCATTGTTGCTATATATAAATACAATTGATTCCAGTGTATTGGCTTTTTACACTTAGACCTTTCTAAACTCACTTATTAGTTATGGGAGGGGTTTCACTGTCCATTAAACATTTTTTTCAATATAAGTAACCATGTTGTTTGCTAATAGAGACAGTTTGTATTTCCTGGTTTCCAGCTTGTGTATCTTTACACAGGGCTGAGCAGGAGTCATTAGAGAAGACACACTTGGGTCTCCTAGTCTCGGCCTTTCACTATTAACTATGATGCTTATTACAGTTTTTTTGGTAGATGCTCTTTACCAGGTTAAGGAATTTTTCTTCTATTCTTGGTTTGCTGAAAGTTATCATGAATTAGTGCTGAATTCTATCACAAGCTTTTTGGCATTTATTGAAATAATCATATGATTTTTCCTTCTTCGTCTGTTGTTGATCAGCCGCTAAGTCACACCCGGCTCTTTGCAACCTCATGGACTGCAATACGCCAGGCTTCCCTGTCCTTCACTCTCTCCCAGAGTTTGCTCAGATTCATGTCCACTGAGTTGATAATGCTGTTCAACCATCTCATCCTCTGTCGCCCCTTTCTCCTCTTGCCCTCAATCTTTTGCAGCATCAGGGTCTTTTCCAATGAGCTGGCTCTTCACATCAGGTGGCCAAAGGAGAGTTTCAGCTTCAGCAACAGTCCTTCCAATGACTACTCAGGGCTGATCTCCTTTATTTTATTTATTTTTTTTTTAATTTTTATTTTTACTTTAGTTTACTTTACATTACTGTATTGGTTGATCTCCTTTAGAGTTGACTGGACTGATCTTCATGCTGTCCAAGGGACTCTAAAGAGTCTTCTCCAGAACCACAGTTCAAAAGCATCAATTCTTCGGTATTCCTTGCTCAGCCTTCGTTAGGGTCTAAAGGTGGCTTCGGTCTGTTACTTTAGTGAATTATATTAATTGATTTTTCAAAGTTGAACCAGCTTTGCATTCCTAAAATAAACCACACTTGATGGTGATGTAATATCCCTTTTATATATCACTGAGTTCATTATTTGGTCAACAATGTTGATACATTATTGAGAATTGCTTGTCCATGAAGGATATTGATCTGTATTTTTTGTTTCTTGTAGTGTCTTTTTCTGGTTTGGGCACTAGAGTAATGCTGACCTCATAAAAGGAGTTATGGAATCTGTCTACCTCTTCTATTTTCTGAAAGAGATTATGAATTGGTATCCGATCTTTGTTAAATATTTGGTGGCATTCATCAACCCATCTGTGCCTAGAGTTTTCTTTGTTGGAAGATTTTAAGTTTTGAATCTAATTAGTTTGAAAGAGTGTCATTCAGATGATCTATTTCTTCTAACGTATGTTTTGATAATTTATGTATTTCAAGGAATTGGTTGTTTTCATCCAAGTTGTTCAATTTACCAGCATAGAATTATTCATAAGTTTCCCTTGTTGTTTTTTTAAAATGTCTGTGAATTCTCTCATAAGATCCCTTTTTCACTCCTGAATTAAGCAAACAGAACATTCAACAGCTCAAATTCACATAATTTTTAGCCCGTACCGTGTTCCAGGTGCTATGCTGGACCAGACACTGCCCCAGCCATATGGAAGAACAGTCTCCAGCAGGGCTGAATGAGTGTCGCGTATTTACACCTCCATTTCTACACTCTGCTCTAGGTGCTGAGGCTGGGACTCTGAAAACCACATTTTTCAGATAGACTTGCTATCATCTGATGGAAGACACTAGAGAGAGATTGGAAGATGGGAGAAGGGCTTCCAGTTCCTGTTAGCTCCAGCACCTTCCAAAAGCTCTAGGTTCAGCCTTCAGCTTCTTTTGGCAATCCAGCCTGTGGAACCCCCTCAGAGATACAGCATCCGCCAGCTGTGTCTGTCCCCTCCTCATCCTGTAGTCTGAGCATTAGTCACACGGGGCCCCTTCACCCATCTGACCACCAGCTGCACAGGGGCCCTGCCCTTAAACCCCTAGGCCTCAGGAACCTCACTTCTTCATTTCTGCCACCGCACCCACCCCAGCCATAGGAGTGGTAGCTATTCCTGTGGTCACTAATATCTGGGCTATCTCAGGATCTCCTATCTTCTCTTTCATCCTTCAGTTTTTATATTAGCAGCTACCTATACCCAATCCCCCTCCATCTGAAACACTTTGTAAGGGGTTCTTTTTTCTGTCTGCCTCCTTGCATTGAGGAAACGAGAGGTATGCAGGAAGTGACAAGTGGCCATGCAAAGGGGAACACAGTGGGTGCCCAGAGGTTAGGGAAGGTAGAAAAAGAGGAAGGCAGAGGAAAGACTCTAGCAAAGGACCCATTTCCCACAGGAGCCTCTCGTTTCTACCCCTGTTACAAAAATCAACATGCTTGGCCTCCCTCTAAAACTCTGGCCTACGCACAGACATGCCTCTTTCCCCAGCTTCCTCTCAGTGTAGGGAACACAGGCTGGCCTTTTCTTCCTGAGACTATATTACCCAAGCTACAAACAGCTAAAAAGGAACTCTGTCTCATCAGTTTTAAGATACACACTTTTCTGCTCTTTAAGATTTCTGAGATCGGGATATATATACTACAGTCAGTGGCATCTTACAACTATGAAAAGGTAGAAACTTTTTTTCTGCCTTAGTGGTATATAAAATAAGGGTGCATCTTTCAATTACATTTTAGAGTTTATTGAATAAATTATTTCTGCCAAGTTTAGTTTTCTGGTTTTCTGGTTGTCTGGAGTTATAGCAAATATCTTTGGCAGAGATAGGGAACTATCCATCAACATCTGTTTCCTTCTTCCCTGGTAATAAAATTTTAACTTGACCTTATGGTCACCTAGCTAGTGATCACATTTCCAGGCCTCCTTGGCAGTAGGTTCAGTTGTTTGATGAACTTGGGGCCAATGGGATGTGAACGGATGTGATGTGTACAACTTCTGGATCCTGGATAACAAAAAGACAAGCCTTAGAGCTTTTGCCTTCCCCCTCCACACCAGCTAGACCTTGAACAAGCCTGATAATCAGCTTCAGCCTTGAAGGTATCAGCAATGCCCTGGCAGATGGGGTGGGGTGGGTAGCAGAGTCACAATATGAACGAACCTAGATCTCTGAATGACCATGAGAAACCAGGGCACCTTCTCCAGTGGAGCTTCCCAACCCAGGAATCAAACCGGGGTCTCCTGCATTGCAGGCAGGTTATTTACCAACTGAGCTATCCAGGAAGCTTCATCAAGATGAAACCTCTTTCTGGCACACTAAAAATGCGGGAAGGGGTAGAGAAAGAAAGGAGGAGGCAGCGAGAGGGCAAGAGGGAGAGAAGGAAGCAAGTATAAGAACAGTAGATTTGCCAAAAGGACAGCGGCCACAGAAAAATGTCCTGCATCTTCCGTATCCACTTCTCTGTTTCCCATCCTGGAAAATCATCCGAGTGGTTCCCCTCTTGGTTTTCCACATGACTAAACCCCACGGGTCTCAGTTAATCATGCTTGGGCCCGCCTGGCTGCCTCTCAGTTCCTCCGGGGCCTGCAGAGCCCTGCAGTGTGCAGACCCAGGCACACCGCCCACCCCTCCCGCCTTCCTTCCCCCTCACAGCCGCGCCAAGGAGGGGTCTCACCAGGGACCTGGCTGAGTGTGGGGCCAGCCCGGGGTCTCCGGACCTCACAGCATGGAAGGGCCCTTCCGACTCCTGGCCTGCTTGGTGTGCGTCGTCCCGATGGGTGAGTTTCCCACTCTTCCCTCCGGCGCGTTTTCAGAAGAGAATAGGTGCTCGTAAACTTGGAGGGACAGTCCTCTCCCTGCACTCAGGGCAGCTGGGTTGCCAGGGCCTCCGGGCCTGTGGGAAGGGAGAGCGGCACTTTGGGAGGCCGTGGTGACAGAGGCCATAACTCTAAGTCCAGGCTTTGCCTTGGGTTCTGAGGGCTTGAGGCAGTGCCGGGCTCCTCTGGGCTTCAGGGTCCCCACCTGCGGAAAGGTCGCCTACCCCACCCTCTGCTGTGAGGAGCCAGGGGGCACAATGGGCCAGCTCTGGGTGGTGTGGTCATCCAAGTGCTATGCATCTTAATGGGCTCCCCCTGGGAAAGTGGGGAAAGCACACGGCTGATTGGGGGTAGAGGGGGCACCTTCATGTGGGCAGTAGGCAAGTGATCGAGGGCACCCTTCTGCCCAGCAGGAACCCCAAGAAGGGAATGGGAACTCTTAGCGGCAGGCTTGAGCAACAGCATCACTTCACTTTAGGTGACTTAGCTCATGGAGTTGGTGTCCCTGGAACAGCGTGTCTCAAAAAGTGGTCACAGATCATCTGCATCAGAATCCCAAGGGAGGCAAACCTCTGTTAAAATGCACATTCTTCAGCTCTGCTCTGCAGAATCAGAAAGTGTCAGGAGCAGGGCCCAGGAGCCTGCATTTTCAACCATCTTCTTGGCTGATTCTGATGCAGGATTCAGTCGAGGGCCACTGGGATAAGTGACAAAGGCAATCCCCATGTCCCCACTGTCCAGGCCCCAGTCTTCTCCTCTGCCCCACTTGGGCTGAGACATCCCTCTCATGACATGTCCCTGGACTCAGCATCCAGGCCTCTCTGTGTATAGCCACTGGCCACTGATATCACGGTGCTCCAAGCTGTTAGTCAATCCTCCTTAGGTGGAGTCCTGTCTCCACGACTGGATCATAAACTCCCACTCCCGGGCCCCTCAGGCCTTTCTCTCTAGCTTTCAGCACTGAGCAGAGTCCTATTTGGGGCTGATTTGAATAGTAACAGCAAGTACCTCTTATTAAGGGCTGGGCACTTTAGGTATTGGGCTTCCCTGTGGCTCAGCTGGTAAAGAATCCACCTGCAATACTGGAGACCTGGGCTGGGAAGATCCCCTGGAGAAGGGAAAGGCTACCCACGCCAGTATTCTGGCCTGGAGAATGCCATGGGCTGTATAATCCGTGGGGTCACAAAGAGTCAGACACGACTGAGTGACTTTGAGTCATTCACTCACTTAAGTATTAATGGTCATTCAAGTAAGCATCATTATCCTATGAGAAAGGAACTATTACATTCTCTTTTCACAGATGAGGAAACCGAGGCACAGAGGGGTTCAGTGAGTGGTGCAGGGTGAAGCCGGGATTTGCTCTTGGGGGTGTGTGCCGCAATCTGGGACCACTCCACCAGCTCCCACGCAACACTGCCCGTGGTCCCACCACCCTGTGGTGGTGGCTGGTAGGGGAGGGGCTTTCTTTGGCCAGGTTGACCCAATTCAGACATCTTTCTGGATGATTTAGGGTTGGATCCCACACAGAGGATGGGGCTGGAGGAGGTGACCCTCCCCAGGCCTGGGGGCAGACAGGAGAGTGGGTCAGAGAAGCACCGAAGCTTGGCTCTGCTATTGGCCAGCTGGATGGCTCTGGGCATGCTTAGCCACTTCAGTTGTGTCTGACTCTTTGCGACCCTATGAACTGCAGTCTGCCAGGCTCCTCGGTCTATGGGATTCTCCAGGCAAGAACACTGGAGTGGGTTGCCATGCCCTCCACAAGGGGGTTTTCCGGACCAAGGGATGGAACCCGCGTCTCTGGCATCTCCTGCAGGGACAGGCGGCTCTTTACCACTAGCGCTATCTGCAGGTTGCTTAACTTATCCGAGCCTCGTTGAACGGGGGTCCCCACCACTTCATGGGCGCTGTTAAGGAGAATCCGGTCATGAGTGGAAGGCCCCCAGCACAGACCTGGCACTCAGCAGCTGGGTGGTTAAACGGCAGTGAAATGTTGCTCAAGTCAGATAGCTTCCAGGGCTGTTTTGTTTGGGATTGTTTTTTTTTTTTTCCCCTCCTCCAAGAGTCAGCAGCAATGAATCAGACAAAAAAGACAAAAAGTAAAAAAAAAAGAAAGAAAACTTAGAGGAAGCATGAGCAGTCACATGCTGAAGTACAAAACCCAGACCACACAAATGCTCCAGCTGTGTGTCAGAGTTCTTCAGGGAGGCTGGGCATCCGTGCGAACCGTGGCAGCTGGCCCAGGGAGGGGGCTCCCTCTTCCCGTGGCTGGCAGCTGCTTCCTGCTTGAAACAGGGAGGTCGTGAATTCTGAGGGAGCAGCTTCTCGCTGCCTGAAACCCCTCTGGGGCCGTTCACCCGGGAGCCTCTCCGCGGGCTGGCGGGCCTGGAAGAGGCCAGAGCTCAAGCGGCCCGAGGGCAGGGAGACCCCAGGCCACAGTCCCATCCTGTCACACCTCTGAGCGAGCCCAGGAGGAATTCATGCAGGAAACATCCCCCTCTCCCATTTTCTGGGCCTTCTGCCTCATTCTGGCGCCCCCTACCTGCATCCAGTGCCCTGGGGCAACCCCTCATCCCCTGGGGGCCCATACCACACACTCCCTTTTGTCTTTCCTTTCTGTCTCCCCACAGATCTGCTTTTAGAAAAGCGGGCGATGTCAGGGGACATGAGAGGTGGTGGGAAGAGCGGTGGTCTGGGAGCTCCGGCCACTTGGTGACCTCGGACAAGACCTCCGTTGGTCCCCACATCTCTGATGACCAGTGCAGTGGCCACCGTGGTTGTCAACCTGAAGGACCATCATGCTGGGCCTCTGATGGCGGCTCATTTCCTCTTCACCACAGCCTCGCAAAGTGAAGACCCTTGTCCTTGTTTGCAGGGACGCTCAAGGAGGTCAGGGGACTTCTGGGTGTCAGAGCCTGGATGAGACCTGGAGTCTCCCGAGGCCAGGCTTGCCCTCGACACTGCCTACACCTGTGTGCAGTGGGTGGTGAGCCTGAGGCAAAGCTTGGGACTCAAAAGAACTTACTTTGCTAGCTCTAAACTCCTGCAGAAAAACAAACTGGAAAGGCAAGACGATTTGCACAGTCACCCAGGGTCATGGGGGGTTTATCTGGGACGTGGGGAAAGGTCAGGGACTGCTGTCATGGACCCAGGAAGAAATGAAGATTGGATGAGCCAGGACACTTCCTCTGTCCCTGATGGCTACTGTGGCCAGCAGCTGGGACTGAGAATCCCTGCCCCCAGAGGAGGAGGGGTGTAGGAGTGGGAGCATGGCAGGGACGGCTGAATCAGAACTCCCAAGAGCAGCGCCACGTGATGGACACTGGCCCCGGGGCAGGCTCCGCTCAGGGCCCTGCATCTCCATCAGCCCAGCGAGAAGGTCCAGATCCACAGCCATGCAGCAATAAGAAAGGCAAGGGTTAGAGGGGAAACAGGACAACTGAGGGCAGAGGAGAACAGTCAGGCCGTTCAACAGCTCACTTATCCCTTTGCCTCCCCTGTCCCTGGAGCCTGTGGGGTCTGCTTCTCAGTGGAGGATGGACTCCTGTTTCTGCCCCCTCCTCTCCCCTCTCGTCTCCCCCCTTTCCTCACTTTTTCTCCGCTGATAACCTGTCTGGACTGCTACGTGCAGGCCCGGAAGGCAGAGTTATTGAGAACAAACTGCAGGGCAGGAAGGAATTGGAAAAGTAAGAATGGGGTGTTCAGGTTCTGCAGACATCTCTATCGCTGAGTCCCTGTTGCACCCTGGCACCCCTGGCACAGGGCTTTGGAAGCTGATACTCAGTGCTGCAGCCCCCAACCTCTCTCAGTGAGCATCATCACCATGGGGAGATGAGAGCAACTCAGAAAGCTTAGTAAGTGGCTGTGCGGGACCATCAAACGTGGGCGCCCCTTTCTGAGTAGCTGAATTTGCTGGATAACTAATAACTTGTTTTAAAATACCTAAAGTCTCTCAATTAATTTTCAATTGCAATATTTCTAAAATGCTTACTAGACATCTTCGTCATTTTTATCAAGATATCATTTTCTGACATAGACTTTTAAATTTAAAAGTCTCTTTAGCAAACATCTACAGACGTCATATCACAGATGAGCCCACTGAAGCCAGAGCTACGAGGATTCACCTAAGGTCACAAAGTCACGGCCAGTCTAGCCAGGGCTATAGCCCCAGACAGAGCCTGAGACCCCATCTGAGAGGCACGTCTCTCATGGCAATGAACCCTTCCAAGGTGACTCAGGTCACGGCCGCGAGCACCTGTTCCGCCAGCCTGCTGCGGGGAGTGACGCCGCAAAGGCGCCCCGCACTTGCTCATCCTCCGAAGGGTCCCATTTGTGCTGCGCTTAGATCGTTTCCGTCCTGAGTCATCACATTATTTTTTCCAAACCCTCCTCCCTGACAGAAAGCTGATTATCATCCCTAGCTGCTTTCAGTGGACCTACAAACAGAAGTCACTTTCTAGCTTTTCAATCTGTTATTTCCCTAGGCTGGGAAGCTAATTAAACAAACTTGTTAGAACTGTAAGTAAACGAAAAACAAACAGTGGCTGAGCCAGTCTGTAAACACACTGAGGAGGCAACTGGTTGGTACAGTAACTGTATCCCCTACACCCGGGCACAGGCTTAAGCACCTGACAGACCCTCAGTAAGCATCTATTGTGTGAAAACATACATGAGTCTCAGGTTAGCCTGTGCTATTGCATGCCTAAGGAGTCAAGTTGAGCCGCAGATGGTGCAGTGTCTGGGGCCAAAACAATCCCCCCACTGCGACGCTTGGGTTTTCTGCCCAGAGTCCTCCTTCCCCACCACTGGAAAGCACCACCCCCTGCTCCCTCCTGGTCCCAGTCTGTCTGCAGAGCTAGTGAAGGAGGGAACTAACATCGCTCAGTTTGCTGAGTGACAGCTCTGTCCAGGTGGCCTTCATGGGTGACTTCATTCCATCCTCAGTCTTATGAGGAAAGTGCCATGTTCCCCATTTTGCATCAGAGGAGCCTGGAGACTTGGAACATTAAGCAACAGACACCGCCCACAAAGATCTCCCTGTAAGTGGATCGGCTTAGGTGCCAGGGACAGACTGGGTTCTCCAGACAAGTGAGAATGTCACCCGCCTTCAGCTATACCAAAGCGGGAATACTCTTAACCGTACCCCGTGGCCCACCATTGAGGGGAGGCATTTCGGGCAATACGAATAATTCAGGCCTCCTTTTGACACTCGGAGGTTGACAGAGATGAGTCAGAGAGAGTAGAGACCCTCCCTATAAAAGAGGCTGTGGTTCCAGCTCAGGGGCCATCCCTGCCCTGTCCTAAGAGATATGCAGAAGCTTCGAGAAGGAATGGTAAATGTCACGGGAACTGGGGAGCCTGGATTCCTGCCAAAGCAAATGCACTTGCTCCCTGGGTAATTCCTGTCGGGATTTCCCTCACCTCGAGTCTCCTGGGTGGACTCACCCAACAGAGAGTCCCCATGCCACCTCTTGGAAGCCCACATAGTAGCCAAACTGTCACACCTGGTGACAGGGCCTCTGTGTGCCCTCTCTCCTCCTAAAGCAGAACTCCCTCCGAGAGGGAAGGGCCCTGGCCAATCACATGCCAGGATGCTCCCAACCCAGGCTGCCATCCTCAGGCAGACAGAGTCCAGGGACATGACCCACCTGTAGTCAAAATTTAGCCTCTGTACACCGGTGTCGGATTAAGTCTTGGGGACAGAGTTTGGGGTGAAGTGGAAAGAAAGAGCTTTATTGCTTTGCCAGGCAAAGGGCTAATGCCCTCAACACTGCCTTTTGGACACTGGGAAGAATGTGGGCCTCCTGGTGACCTAAACTATGTGTCCTGCCCAGGAAGGGTAGTGAGGGATGATATAATATTCAAGGAGAAGGGTGTGATGGGCTCACGTACATTCTTCTGATTGGTTGCTGGTGACGTAATTGGGAGTCAACATCATCTTCTGGTTTCAATTAGTGTGGGGTCTATGCGCTTGTGGGCTGCATACAGTTAACTTCTTCTACCTGGTGGGAGTTTCAATATCTGCAAAATAGCTAAAGGACATGCACAGAATATCATCTAGAGTCCTTGTGTAGGCGTGTTAAATCGCTCAGTCGTGTCCAACTCTTTGCAACCCCATGGACTGTAGCCTGCCAGGCTCCTCGGTCCATGGGATTCTCCAGGCAAGAATACTGGAGTGGGTTGCCATGCCCTCCTCCAGGAGATCTTCCAGACCCAGAGATCGAACCTGCATTTCTTCCATCTCCTGCATTGGCAGGCAAGTTCTTTACCGCTAGCACCACCTAGGAAGCCCCATAGTCCTTGAGGAAGAGCTAAAGGTCCTTGACTTTGTTTATTGGCTAAAGTATTATTGTTTTGTCTTGATTGTTTTCCTTTCTTTTTGCATTTTCCCTTCTCTGATGAAGTTTATTCCTTGTCTAAGGTTTTTCTACAGACAAAAGGCAGGTGGAAGACATGGGTGGGGCTCTATCCTGCGGAGGCCTCATAGGGTCCTGCTCAGTAGCACTTCGAGGGGAAGACTTGGCTCTGCCTGGTTGGTCAAGTGACCTGGCCGAGTCTCTCGGCTCTCTGAGTCTCAGATCTCCTTCTCCAAAGGGGGGCCAATAACATGGGGCCAATACCCCATGCATGGATTGCTGCACTTATGAAATAAGGTTAGAAGTGTCTCCCCCCAAGCCCCCAGAGACATGTACTCTGGCTCCCTTATCCCCTCACATCTGCACCCTCTATGCTGATGTCTGTACTCCATTTTGCCCTTTGCCTAGAATGCCTGCTGCTGCTGCTGCTGCTGCTGCTGCTATGTCGCTTCAGTCATGTCCGACTCTGTGCGACCCCATAGACGGCAGCCCTTCAGGCTCCTCTGTCCCTGGGATTCTCCAGGCAAGAATATTAGATTGGGTTGGCAGCCTACCTCAAACCCCACTCCTTTCCCAAGGCTCTTCCAAGGTGGCAGCTTCTCTCTCTGGGGCCTCCAAACAACCCCCTCCACCCACCCTTTCTGCCAACCTGAGCTCCCTCCCTTCTACTCTCTCACAGCGATTCAAGTCAACATCAGCTACCATGTGGCAGGTGCATATTGGGCTACAGCCGCACAAATACAATCCCCACCCATGGTCCCTGCCCTCCAGGAGACCCTGGGTGCCTGGACAAAAGATGCAGTTGAGTTCTGGGGCATGGAGAAAGGGGCACCAGACCCAGGCTTGGGGCTCACCAAAAGTCTTCCACTGTAGGATGACTCAGAGAGGTCTGGGGACAAGTAGGAGGGAGCTGGTGAGTGAAAGGGCCCCATCCCACGTTCAGACAGAGAGATCACTGTTCGTGTCCCTCCTGGCAGGCTTTAGTATGAGTTCACAGACCTGCCACCCTTTCCAAGCTGTGAGCTCCAATAGGCTGATAAATTATTCTCTTGTTCTTTGTAGCCCCAGCTCTGGTCCCAGTGCCTGGCTTTGAGAGGGGATGTGTCCAGAGTAACATCAAACAATCCCTGGGAAATCGATGCCTGGCTCCCTGATGCTGTGAGAGGCGGGAGGTCAGAGGAGGCTGAGGTCACAGAGGGTGGGAGCACAGCGAAACTGAGGCAGGGGCTGAAGCTCGAGACTGGGAGATGCTTTCTGCAGCTGGAAGTACTGAATGAACAAGCAAACCTTCAAAAAGTTTTCTCAAATTTGGAACTAGGCCCTTTGATTATCAACTGGGCACACAAGCTCTTACTAGGAATAGATGAGGAACCTGGCTAGGGTTCAAAAGCGTATTTCCACTTGTCCAGAAGAAAAGAGATTCAGCTTAGAAACAGACTGTTGGGGCGGGGGGGGAAGTGTGGTTTTATTTCGCTGCAAACTCGATGCAATCCCAAAGTGAGGTTTTATGTGAGACACAGTTCACACAACCCAATTTGTACCCCACTCTGCCTGGCCCAGCACATGTGGAGGCCCCAGGGTCACTACGCTGCAGGGAGAGTACCAAGCGGCCAGTGAAGATGGAGAGGGGCAGGCGAAGGGCTGGGACATCTGCCAGAGAGGACAAGGCTTATGAGTCCAGGAGAGATACGATGGGATCTGGGGAGGGGAGGAGAAGGCTCCAGACAGAGACAGTGGTCACGTGAGGGGCAGGAGACATTGGTTCTGGGAATGTTGCTCTCCTTGGGTAAGGCCTGAGTTTCTATGCCCTTAATGCACTAGAGTGCAGCAGAGGAATCAAGCAGTCCTGAGTCTGAATGCCCAGGAGGAGTGCCCTGTCCTGTAGATTATTCATAGATGGATGGGTTCCCTGGAGGATGGTCTGCCAGCTGTGAGCTGAGGGGATTCCTGTCCAAGATACAAGTTGGGCTACTGCCAAGAGCAAAGAGCACTGGACTTGGAGTCATGTGATGCGATGTATGTGAAAGAACTTGACAAATTGCAAAGCCCTTTGGAAATACAGGGGCTGCTGTATTATTCCCTGTAGAAATCCCTGCACCCAGGCACCAGCAGCTCAGCCTGCCCCCACTCCTTGAGGAGGCAGCCCTTGGTCTGATGCTCCCAGCACTGACACCCACCCGGTTCAGCCCTCTCCCAAAGAAGCACACAGAACAACAGAGGCAGCGAGTGGTCTCCAGCCCCCCTAGGCTGCAGCAGAGTGCAGCTTGCAGACCTTAGCTCAACCACACTTCGGAGGCCCACGACATGGGAGGAGAGGAAACCTGAGCCCAAAAGCACTTGTGCAAAGCCAAGAGGCAGCGTGAAGGTCTGCCCCTCTTGGTCTCTCAGCTCCCTGTCTGGACACTGGCCTATTGGAAAGCCCACTTGGGTGAAACTGGAGTACAGAGGAACCTCAGTCACCAACTCAATGCATCAGCTTCAAAACATACCACCCCCTCCCAAGGCCTCTGTTGCCCCTTTGTAAATGCGAATGTTGCTCTCCTTGGATAGGGCCCGAGTTTCTATACCCTTAGTGCATTAGAGTGCAGCAGAGGAGTCAGGCAGTCCGGAGTCCGAACATCAGCTTTGCCTCATCCTAGCTGTGTGACCTCGGGCAATTACTCAACCTCTCTGTGCCCTGGTTTATTAACATGTAACCTGGGGCTAACTCTTCTTACCTCTAGGATCACTTGTGAGGACTAGAAGAGATACCACTGGGAACTTGCTCAACACAGAGATGAACAGTAAGTGCCTTTACTATTATCACCATCAGGTGGGGGCTTGGGGGTGGGGAAACCTTACGGACACACTGTACCCGCAGGATCCCCGGGTTTTCTGAAGCAGGGCAGGTCTGACGGAGAAGAGGGTGGGAACAGTGGGCCCGTCGGTGAGGTGGGACCGTCCTGAGTGAAACAGCCCCAGGGAAGCGGGGATGGGAAGAGGGAAGAGGGAGGGGCAGGGGACGATCCACGCACCTAAAAAGTCACGGGAGTCAAGGTCCTGGGAGATGCCTCTGGAGTCCTGGGGTGGGTTTCCAGACCACCCCCTCCTCCTCCCCCGCAACTCGAGAGGGGAGGAGGGCGCTTCCTGCGCCCCGGGGGTTTCCAGGCCCCTCGGGATGCGGGTAGGGTGGACATACGCGCCCGCGCTGCCCGCCCGCCCGCCTGCCCGCAGGTGCGCCCTCGCAGCGCTGGTCCATGCAGGTGCCGGCCGAGGTGAGCGCGACGGCGGGCGACGCCGCGGTGCTGCCCTGCACCTTCACGCACCCGCACCGCCACTACGACGGGCCGCTCACGGCCATCTGGCGCGCCGGCGAGCCGTTCGCCGGCCCGCAGGTGTTCCGCTGCGCCGCGGCGCGCGGCAGCGAGCTGTGCCAGACGGCGCTCAGCCTGCACGGCCGCTTCCGGCTGCTCGGCAACCCGCGCCGCAACGACCTGTCGCTGCGCATCGAGCGCCTGGCGCTGGCCGACGACGGCCGCTACTTCTGCCGCGTCGAGTTCGCGGGCGATGTCCACGACCGCTACGAGAGCCGCCAGGGCGTCCGGCTCCGCGTGACCGGTGAGCGCGCCGCCCGACTTCGCTCGCCGTGTCCCGCGGGGCTCTCGGTGCAGGGTCTGGGCTGAGATCCGAGGGGTTACAACGGGCACATCTTTTCCTCTAGAGCAGGGTGCTCTCACACCTGGAAGGGCCACAAGCCCCCAGGTAACTGGTTCAAAGGCCGCGGAATCCTGGCCCGGAACGGGCTGGGTGGAGCCTGGGAAGGGTGCTGCAATGAAGCTCGTAGTGACTGAGTGTGCCCCAACAGTCCTGAGACTAGCGGGGAGAAAAACGAGGATCAAGGGCTGCAGTGGGCCGTGTGCACAGAAGGGGGCACAGGGAGCTCACCACGTGCCCAGCACTTCGCTAGACCCTGAGGTTTAAGGATGGGGGCCCAGGATCCTAGAGAGGAGATTCTCAAGCCTGGCTAGCTTTGGAATGACTTAAGGAGCTTTTATTAAAAAAAAAAAAAAAAAATCGAGACACCCCCCCGCTGTGGGGGACCCAGGCGTTCTGGGTTTAGTTTGGCTCTGCCAAGAACCACTCATGTGCCCTTGGGCTGGCAGGGCAGCCTCTCTGACCGCACTTCAGTTTCCTCGGACTTGTCCGCCTCCGTCTCACGGATTCGGTGAATCCGTCTCCACTCGAGATGTCAGTGAGGCTGTCTGGGGAGTGCCCTTGAAATCTCTCCAGCAGACCGCCCCCCACCCCCGCACCCCTATCGCGCGGCCGCCTGCATGCATGCTGTCGCTTCAGTCGCCCCCCACTCTGTGCGACCCTGACCCACCAGGCTCCTCTGTCCATGGGATTCTCCAGGGAAGAATACTGCGTGGGTTACCATTCCATTCTCCAGGGGATCTACCGGACCCAGGGATCGAACCCACTTCTCTTAGGTCTCCTGCATGCACAAGTGGGTTCTTTGCCACTAGTGCCACCTGGGGAAGCCCCAGTCATGCGCTATCACGTAGTAATGACGTTTAGAAAGCACTTGCCCAGGCACCCCACGTGCATTAACTTGTCAGTTCTTCCCCAGAACCTCATAAAATAAGTGATCCCCACTTTACACGCGAGGAAATTAAGGCACAGAGCGATGGAATAACTTGCCAAAGGCCACACCTGTTCTGGGAACCCAGACGCCCTGGTGCCCCGAGCGCCTCTCCCTTCCTCTCGTATCCTATCCCCGCTCCCTCCTCCAACTCTCTCCGCGAAGGGGACAGGGAGGGCTGCCCCTTGCCGTTTCCTTTGCTCTGACCGAGCTTTGCTTTCTCCCGGGTCCTCCTTCTGCCGCCGCCCGCAGCCGCCCCGCGGATCGTCAACATCTCTGTGCTGCCAGGCCCGGGGCACGCCTTCCACGCGCTCTGCACCGCTGAAGGGGAGCCACCGCCCGCCCTCGCCTGGTCCGGCCCGGCCCTGGGCAACGGCTCGGCCGCCACGCGGGGCCCAGGTCATGATCACGGCCACCAGGTGACCGCCGAGCTGCCCGCGCTGGCCCACGACGGCCGCTACACTTGTACGGCCTCCAACAGCCTGGGCCACGCCGAAGCCAGCGTTTACATGTTTCGTTTCCACGGTGCCTCCTCCGGGGCCTCGTCGACTGCCCTCCTGCTCGGCGCGCTCGGCCTCAAGGCGCTGCTGCTGCTCGTCGTTCTGGGTGTTCGGGCCGCTGCCCATCATCGCCTAGGTGGGTGTGACCCTGGGTCAGGATGGGTGCTGAGGGCAAGTGGGGTCTCCTCAAGGCTGACCACCTGGCCTGACCCAACTGGAACTTCATTTATGCACCTGTGCGTCTCCTTCTCCTCCCTGGTCAAGCCCAGGAGGTACCGGCCAGCGTGAGCCAATTTTACCATCAGGAAGCTGAGGCCAGAGAGGTTAGGGAACTTGCCTCCAGCCTACAGTCACAGAGATATACTCACCCTTTTGCCAAGTGCCCCATAAATGACTCATCCCGAAGGGCCCTGACCACACACAGGCTTCCCCAAATAGCACCATTTCATTCATTAGGTTGCAACAGCATCCCAAGCACCAACTACATGCTGCATAGGGGCTGGAAATACGCAGAAATGAATATGACATGGTGCCCTGCCCTTGAATGGGATGCTGAGAAGTAAGCAGATAATTGCAGTCTGCAGAGAGAAGTGCGGTCAACCCAGGTACTGCAGAGGCCCAGAGGCCTCTCTCTGATGGGGCGTCGGGACAGGAGCCAGGCGGCAAGGCTGTGCATGGTAAAGGGAGGCTACACCAAAAGCTGTAAGCAGCTGGGAGCTGGGAGAACAAGGAGCTAGCAGTGTTCCTCGCAGAGGGAACAGCACCCGTCCAAGCGTGGAAGCTTGAACTCGCAAGCTGTCCTCAGAGAGCCGTGGCCACCCCTCCCTACTCTCACTGAGCTGGATGGGAGATTTGATCTGTGCCCCAGAGAAGGGGCTTCCCAGAGCCTCTCAGCTCACCCGGGTGAGTAGCTCATCCTCAGACTCTCCCGGGATGAAATCCAGAATTGGCCACAGTTGCCTTGGCTGCCATCTTTGCTGGGGCCATGCTGGCTTTCTCGCAGGGTCTTCAAACCCACCAAGAATTCTGTGCTTCAGGGGCCTCAGAAAAGCAGGTCTCCCTGCTAGGTGTGCTCCTCACTCCCCGTCTTCCTGGGTAACTGTCATCTTTCAGGTCACTCCTTCACGTTCTACTGGCTAGCTCATCTCCCTCCAGACCGCTCTCTCACGGCGGGGTGGGATGGGCAGCAGGGCTTGGAGCCCAGAGGCCACTGTGCAGATTCATGCCTCCTCTCTCTCTGTCCCTCACACAGAGCACCCAGTCACCCCGGACGCTCCACCAAGGTAAGCGAGCTAGCCCACCCCCACCTCGCCCCTCTCTGGTTCCCACTGGCAAAGGGGTGCGGGCTTTTGAGGCAGAGAGGTGCAAGAAGAAACAATGGAAAACGGGCCGAGGTGGGGGTTCTAGCCCTTCTCAGTGTCAAGGCTCTCCCTGCTGCCCCCTGAAGCTCCCGCTCCTTCAGTCCACCGAGGCTGACCAGCGAGACCAGGCCACGCCGACCTGCTTCCGCACTCCCATCCCACCACGTTCCCAGCACTGACTTTGGGCCTCGCACTGGCCTGTCTCCCAGGCCAGCTGCTTGGTGTCCATGCTGTTGAAGGTCATTTTTCTGTGCCTTCCTTATCTCTGCACCTAGAGGCATCCCTGAAGATGGTGTTTTTCCTCTCGTAATGCCCAGTGTTCTAGAACAGATCCCCACAAAAGCCACCATAAGGCAATCATTGTCTCAGACACCCTGCTGAATGAAGGCTTTGCAAGCAAAATGTCAGTAGAGGTACTGAGGGCTTGGTTGAGGGCCCACAGACCTAAAAGGTAGGAAGTGTGGACCTTACCCCTTCTTGGTGTCTGTCCAAGTGAAGGCCCATATTGAAGAACAAATGCCGTCTGGGATGCTTGGGGGAGGCAGGAAGCTGGTGACAGCCGTCTAGGACCCCTTAGACAAGCCTAGGCACTCCTAAAGCTCTGCTCCACCTGGGCCTGGGGGCTGGGAGAGCCGCACTGCCAGCCCAAAACCCTCTCTGCAGATGTCCACTCAGCAGTCCCCCAGATTCTAGAATACCTGTGCAAAGTCCCTTTTCTTTACTAACTTACTATTGCACCAGGGCACCTAAATCAGAAAGCTGACCATTGCTCAAAACATCTGTTGATCCCTATCATGTACTGGGCACTGTTTTGGATGCTAAAAGTAAAGCAAAAATCCTCCATCTCAGAAAACTCACACTTGAATATGGAGAATTTTAATAAATACCCTAAACAAGAGATCTTAATTATACAATAAGAACTGTGGTGGTAGGGGGGGTGGGGGGGATGGACAAGGCGATAGAGCAAAGCCCCAGGAGAGGGAGGTGCCACTGGGTTGTGGCTGCTTCAGACCCCTCATCCTGTCTGAGGACACGGAGAGATGGGAGGCAGGCACCCATACGGGCAGGTAAGGGTGCTGGGGGCAACCGGGAGGCAAAGGCTCAGGCGTGACCCAGGGAGGGGGCAGGGAAGGCAGGCAGGCTTCGGGATTTACCTTGAGTGTGATGGGAAGTCAGTGAGTGGTTTAAGTAGGCGAATGGCCCCATCTGAACAGGAGTAGAGGCAGGGGACCTGGGAGGGCTGTTGATCAGGACTGCAGCTAGCCTGGTTGCTTGGCTGAAGGTGGCAGCACAGAGGGTGGGGAGATGGGCAGACAGAGGCAGGGCTGGCCGGAGGGCTGCTGGGCAGCACAAGCAAAGATGGGATACACAGAGGCAGGACAGACAGAGGTCTGGTGGGCAGCACGAGCAAAGGAGGGAGCCAGCAGTTCTGGAGCTGAAACCCTGGTGCCGCTTACAGAGCTGAAGACGGGGAGCGAAGAGGGGCGGTGGAGAGCCCCAGGTGGGCATGTAGGTATGTAGGGCATGGGGCACGTAGGTCTAAGAGGCCCAGGAGGATGTCCCAGAAGTCAGGAAAGCATCTGGCGCTCAGGAAGCCTGGCCTGGAGGTGGGTTTTGAAGCCACAAACGATATCCCTTTGAGAAGACAGAGACTCTGATCTGGAATGTTGTCGCCTGGATGTCCCTTCCCTTGTCTACAAGTTCTGCTGCTGCCCAGCCTCCAACCTTCACTTGGTCTCCAGCCCCTGTTGGATGTAGGCCCCTGACGCCCATCTCATCCCCGCTTCCATCCTTTCCTGGGCTGAGGTTTGGGCAATCAGAGACCTCTCCTGTTTGAGTGGTCAGCCAGCTTTCTGTCCACAGGCCCCAGGCTCAGGAGTCCAATTATGAGAATTTGAACCAGATGAGTCCCCGGGGCCCACCAGCAGCTGTGTGTTCACCGTGAGGAGCCTATTGGCCACCCGCATCCACTGGTCACCACGAGGAACAAAGGCCAACAGGAGGCTTGGTTGGGACGGCCCTTCCTGGCTCCCGGGCACTTTGACAGCCCCAGACTGGCGACACCCCAAGGAGGTCAGGACCGTGCTCACAGAGGCTCAGAGGTCTCCTGTGTGGACTTCTGTCTTCAAGCCCCAGCAATATTTCTCTCTAGGGGGCAGCAGTTTGAATGTGTGTGTATGTGTGTGCACACGTGTGTGTAAAGGAACCCAAGTGTGACCCATCTGGAAAGCTCTTTTCACCTTTTCTTACTTAGAGCAGAGCAAAGCAGGCAGGACACTGGTCAGAGGGGTCTCCAGGCCCTGGCTCCATCTGGATTCTGTCGCTGACTTGCTATGGGGGCCAAGGCACTTTTTCGCTTCTCTGTTGAACTTGTCCGCTATCGAACACGGACAGTGTCATTCTTCCCTTCTGGCTTAGGGGGTATCAGGGTCTGAGCACAAAATGGGTGTGGAAGGGCTTTGGGCAGTACAGGGCCGTCCACAGGTGTGATCGGGGTTACAGGCCCCTCCTTGCAGAGCCACCCTGGACAAGCGTAGCTGCCGCCCTGGCCCCACTGAGAGTGAGGAGCCCAGATAGCAAGCCCAGGGTTGGGCCATGTCACCCTGCAGTCCCAGGAACATCGAATCAGCAACGAGAAGTCCAGTGTTCCTGCACCCTGAGGTCTCCTCTGCGACTGTCCCACTCTGCCCACCTCTCACCCCATCAGCTGCTCTGCCCTGTCTTCAGCTGGGACCTCTGGGAAGAGGAAACAAAACACCCATCACCTCAAAGCATCTGAAAATTCACTGTCCTTAAGGACCACAAGCCGGGAGGTGTGAGGACCAGTCTGGGCCACAGGGGGTCCGTGGGTAAAGCAGCCACAGCTCTGATCTGCCTCCGCCTGCTTCTTCCCTGGATGTGCACCAGCCAGAAGTCCCAGGAGTTTCCCACCTGCCTGAGTGCTACCAGGCTGCCTCCGGGCCACGGCCTTCCATCCTCATGCTGGGTCATTTTAACTCCTGCAGTCCTTGGAGACAGGTTGAGGGGGGAGGTGTGCTTGGGACTGGACAAGCTAGCAAGAGAAAAGGGCCACAGAGACTGGGGACGCAAGAGGCAGTAGGAACACACTTTCATTCCTCCAGAACTTTTCCAGAAGCTGCAGTGGTAGCTGGGGTCCTTTCTGATGCTTTCTGCAGAGACGGCGCAAAGGCTGAAGGGTCTTCACAAGTTAACAAGCAGGGCGGGGGGTTAGGAGATTCCTCCCCTTCTCCTGGAGCCATCGCCACAGTGAAAGAGTGATGGCGGCTCACGGTTAACTCAGGATCCATCGGGAGCCTGTCTGACTTGTTCAGAGGTCAGAGGAGGTGGCATCCGAACCTCACTGGGCAGGAGTACTTTGGGACATCTCCACGGAGAGTCCCGTGTCATCAGGGAAGGACACGGGGCGGTGTGTCTGTCTTAGAGCATCTGCCTGGTCTTTGAGGCTAGTTTCACAGCCAAGAAAAACGTGATAGGAATTGCATTGTTTTGTGCCAGCATTTGGGCCAGTGTTTGGGGATATAGAAGTGAGCAAGCCTGGGCTAGGTCATGCTGCATTAACAAACCCCAATCACAGTGGCTAGAACAGTTCTCTTCAAAGCTGCCTGCTTGGCACAGATCATCAAGAGGCTGTGTGCATTTTACTTACTCAGGGACCCAGGCCCCCAGGGGCCCATCCTCTCTAATGTGCATTGCTGAGTTGGATCAAAAGAAAGCTCCAGGTCTTCCACTTGGGATCATAGTTCATCGGCCAGAACTAGCCAGTGGGGAGGTCCCAGGAGAACTCCAGGGGCTGGGCAGTGGGACCCTTCACCATACCTAGAAGGAAGGAAGCTGGAGCCTTTGGGAACAGCCCTGAAAATTCCACAGGGGACTGTCTAGGGGTTCTCATGCTAGTGAGCAACACAGACCAGTAAGTGGGAATCACATCTGCTGGGCATCAGTCTGCTGGGGGTTCTATAGGAGCAACTAAAAAGGGCTGACTGACCCAGTCTTCCTGGAGGAGGGGACGTGAAGATGGTACACGTTGGCCATGTAACTGGGGGAGAATGGAGATTGGGAGTTAAGGGGGAAGAAAACCAAAAGCGACATTCTGGACGAAGGCCAGGAGGTAAGCGTGCTGTCTGAGCAGTGGAAAGTTGCTGGAGCACCGGGCAGAGGCAGTGTGTCTGGAGCCGAGGCTGCAGCATGGAGGCTCCCAGGCGCGGAGGGTGCTGCCCCAGCAAGAATGAGCAGCTGAGCCTGGGTTTCTACCTTTGGACCTTAGGCTGTCAAAGCAGCATTTTCCCGATGAGTTCCAAGGATCACCTGCATCAGGGACACCTGGGGAGCTTGTCCAACTCCTCATTCTCAGCACCCCCTGGACCACCCAGATCACAGGGTCTATGAGGGCAGGCTCTATAGACAAAATATCCAGGGGATTTGGGCCCTAACTTTGTAATATGATTATTTTCAAACACACACACACACACACACAACTAAAAAATCTAGATCACCCAGATACCCACTACCTACATCCAACACTTCCTAACATTTTGCCATATTAGTTTAATGCTCGTGTGTGTCTGTGTGTGTGTGTGCATGCGTGTGTATTTGGCTGAACCATTCAAGAGTAAATTTCAGAAATCACAGTACTTGACCCTTAAATATCTCAGCTGTGTCTCCTGAGAACAAGTGCTCTCTCCTCCATAACCTCAAGGCCATTATCACATTTGAAAAAATTAACAATTATTTAATAATATTGTTGTATCACCCACATTCCTATTTCTCCAATTGTTCTCTTTTAGCTTGCCTCCAACGAGTTGACTCCAGGCGGTTTTTAGGTGAGATGACCGGAGACGCCCTCTGAGTCATCCCACTTGTCAGGGTGCTGGCCGCCCCCAGGGATCCTCCCTGCAGTGTTTGCGCTTGGAGGAGGACTTCCCACGGGCTGGGGCAGCAGTCTTCCTCTCTGCTGCAGGGCTTCAGACACAGAGATGGACCAAGGGAGGCCCAGTGAGGAGGGAGAGCCCAGGCAACCTCCTGCCCGGTCTCCAATCAAGGCGTCTGCTAAGGGCAGAGGGGAGGGTGATGAGGGGACTTGACCATCCCCAGACCCCCTTGCCTGCCCGGAAGCCTGGTGGTCCTGCAGCTCACCTCTCTCAGAGCACCAAGACGCCGTCAGTGGCGAGCAAGGAGCAAGCGATGGGCAGTGGGCTCAGGCAGCAGTGTCCTAGAGCCTGAGAACTGACCAGGAGATGTGATGTTTTGAAGACAGCACATGGCAGTGTGGTGCAGGGCACAGCGCTCTCTGCTCCTGGCCACCTGCCGAGCTGCTCCTGGAGGTGGGCAGCGGGAGGAAGGGTGACTACTGCCCAGGTGCCCGCCCAAGTCTGCCAAGAGCACCGCACACCTTCTCTGCCTTCAAGGAGCTATTAATAATATCCTAAATTTTAAATTCAGATGCAGTTACATGAGAAATAATACCCACGAGATAATGTACAATGAAGGTAGGCTTGCCCTTGGGACAGAAGTGCCACTGAGTGGGGCTGAGTTTTCACATATGTACCTATGCCCCTTGCCAGACTGGACAGCAAAGCCAGGTGAGGGTAGCCTCAGCCAGTCACAGGGCCCTCAGGCCGGGGAAAACTTGTAGCCCATGAGATGGGGTCCTGGGCTTTGTCCCGCCTCCAGCCTGGCACTTAGGTCCAGTCCCACGCCCTTCATAACAACGGCTCCTCATTCTCTGGGACACCCTGCGGTCCTCAACCTCCCTTCCCTTCCATGATCCCTTGTAGTTCTCACTAAAAACCTAGGAGACAGGCAAGGCTGAGGGATCCTGTGTCACGTTCTCCTTCCCAGGTTCTCATGTGTCTTTCCTCCTCTCCTGTGCCCCGTCCTCTTTGTCATATTTTATGAGCTAAATGGAGAAAACACATTCTCCCAGTGCAAAGATACAGAATTACTTGGGGTTGGAGCTCTCTGGTTTGCCCAGGTTTGGGCCCCCAGACCTTCATCTTCCAGACTCTGTCCCCAAGTCCCACGTGTGAGTGAACTCAGAAGGGCCCCAGGGCTGAAGACGTCCCCGAGAGAACTCATCGGAGACACCTCCACCAGAGGCTGCTGGCTCTGACCTCAGGTGGAGGGGAAAGGTGGGGTGGGGAAGGGGAAGGAAGGAGGGTGAGAAGGTAGAGGGAGGGGCCTTAAGAAAGGTTAAGGAGGACGTGTCAGGGAGCTAGTCAACCAGAGCAGATCCCGAAAGAAATCTGGTCCAAGCCACAAATATAGGCTATGAAAAATGTGGTGTTCAGGAGAGAGGCTGGGTTGGTCCCTTGGACCAACACACCAGGAATGTGGCTCTGTTTTCTACAAGGGTTTAGGCTAGCAGAGGAAGACCAGGAGGGAAGAGGTCCGTCTTCAGAAGAGAGGCAGGTTTCGGAGGAAGATCTTGGCTCCCTCAGTCTCTAATTTTCACTTGCCCCTTGGTGACGTGGACCGCCTCCACCATCTTTCTGTGGGCCTTCCCCAGCGATGATAGTGTAGAGATAGGTAACCTGATCCCTATAGCAGGAAGCATGACAACTTGCCTCTAAGCCACCTTTACACACAGGGCATCATCCTGGCTGTTGCTGTTGTTCAGTTACTAAGACATGTCCTACTCTTTGTGACCCCATGGACTACAGCACGCCGGGCTTCCCTGTCCATCACTACCTCCTGGAGTTTGCTCAAACTCATGTCCATTGAGTTGGTGATGCCATCTAACCATCTCATCCTCTGTCGTCCCCTTCTCCTCCCACCTTCAATCCTTCCCAGCATCAGGGTCTTTTCCATTGGGTCAGCTCTTCCCATCAGGTGGCCAAAGTATTGGAGCTTCAGCTTCAGCATCAGTCCTCCCAGTGAATATTCAGAGTTGATTTCCTTTAGGATGGACTGGTTTGACTGATTGTCAATCAGTCCCTTGATTGACAAGAGACTCTCAAGAGTCTTCTCCAGCACCATAGTTGGAAAGCATCGGTTCCTCGGCTCTCATCCTTCCTTATGGTCCAACTTTCACATCCATATATGACTGCTGGAAAAACCATAGCTTTGACTAGACGGACCTTTGTTGGTAAATTGACATCTCTGCTTTTTAATATGCTGTCTAGGTTTGTCATAGCTTTTCTTCCAAGGAGCAAACATCTTTTAATTTCATGGCTGCAATCACCATCCACAGTGATTTTGAAGCCCAAGAAAATAAACTCTGTCACTGTTTCCAATTTTTCCCCATCTATTTGCCATGGAGTGATGGGACCAAATGCCATGATCTTAGTTTTTTGAATCTTGAGTTTTAAGCCAGCTTTTTCACCCCTCTTTCACCTTCATTAAGAAGATCTTTAGTTTCTCTTTGCTTTCTGCCATTAGAGTGGTATCATCTGCATATCTGAGGTTACTGGTATTTCTCCCAGGAAGCTTCCAGCTTGTGCTTCATCCAGCCCAGCATTTGTCATGATGTACTCTGAATAGAAGTTAAATAAGTAGGGTGACAATATACAGCCTGGAAATACTCCTTTCCCAATTTGGAACTAGTTCATCGTTCCATGTCTAGTTCTAACTGTTGCTTCTTGACCCATATACAAGTTTCTCAGGAGGCAGATAAGGTGGTCTGGTATTCCCAACCCTTTAAGAATTTTCTACAGTTTTTTGTGATCTACACAGTCAAAGGCTTTAACCTAGTCAGTGAAGAAGCAGATGTTTTTCGGGAACTCCCTTGCTTCTTCTATGCTCCAGCGGTGGTTGGACATTTGATCTCTGGTTCCTCTGCTTTTGCTAAATCCAGTTTGTACATCTGGAAGTTCTCCATTCACGTATTACTGAAGCTTAGCTTGAAGGATTTTGAGCCTTACCTTGCTAGCATGTGAAATGAGTGCAATTGTGTGCATTCTTTGGCATTGCCTTTCTTTGGGATTGGAATGAAAACTGACCTTTTTCAGTTTCCTGTGGCCACTGCTGAGTTTTCCAAATTTGCTGGCATATTGAATGCAGCACGTTAACAGCACCATCTATCTTTTAGGATTTGAAATAGCTCAGCTGGAATTCCATCACCTCCACTAGCTTTGTTCGTGGTGATGCTTCCTAAGGCCCACTTGACTTCACACTCCAGGATGTCTGGCTCTAGGTGAGTGATCACACCCTCATGGTTATCCTGGTCATTAAGACATTTTTATATACTTCTGTGTATTCTTTCCACCTCTTCTTAATATCTTCTGCTTCTGTTAGGTCCATACCATTTCTGTCCTTTATTGTGCCCATCTTTACATCAAATATTCCTTTGGTATCTCTAATTTTCTTCAAGAGATCTCTAGTGTTTCCCATTCTATTGTTTTCCTTTATTTCTTTACATTGTTCACTTAAGGCTTTCTTATCTCTCCTTGCTATTCTTTGAAACTCTGCATTCAAATGGGTATATCTTTCCTTTTCTCCTTTGCCTTTCACTTCTCTTCTTTTCTAAGCTATTTGTAAGGCCTCCTCAGACGATCATTTTGCCTTTTTACATTTCTTCTTGGGGATGATTTTGATCACCACCTCCTTTACAATGTCACAAACCTCCATCCATAGTTCTTCAGGCACTCTGTTCAGATCTTATCCCTTGAATCTATTTGTCACTTCCACAGTAAAATCATAAGGGATTTGATTTAGGTCATACCTGAATGGCCTAATGGTTTTCTCTACTTTCTTCATTTAAGTCTGAATTTGGCAATAATAGTTCATGATCTGAGCCACAGTCAATTCCTGGTCTTGTTTCTGCTGACTGTGTAGAGCTTCTGCATCTTCAGCTGCAAAGAATATTATCAATCTGATTTCAGTATTGACCATCTGGTGATATCCATGTGTAGAATTGTCTCTTGTGTTGTTAGAAGAAGGTGTTTGTTATGACCAGTGTGTTTTCTTGGCAAAGAAACTGTTAACCTTTGCCCTGCTTCATTTTGCACTCCAAGGCCAAACTTGCCTTTTACTCCAGATGTCTCTTGACTTCCTACTTTTGCATTCCAGTCCTCTATGGTGAAAAGGTCATACTTTTTGGTGTTTGTTAATTCCTGAAGTTCTTGTAGGTCTTCATAGAACCGTTTAACTTCAGCTTCTTTGGCATTAGTGGTTGGGGCAGACTTGGATTACTATGATGCTGAATGGTTTGCCTTGGAAACGAAACGAGATCATTCTGTCATTTTTGAGATTGCATCCACATACTGCATTTTGGACTCTTGTTGATTGCGCGGGCTACTCCATTTCGTCTAAGAGATTCTTGCCCACAGCAATAGATATCATGGTCATCTGAGTTAAATTCACTTGATCTTAGCCAAAAGGCCGAGAAGCGATAGATTTAAGGGACTAGATCTGATAGATAGAGTGCCTGATGAACTATGGAATGAGGTTCGAGACATTGTACAGGAGACAGGGATCAAGAACATCCCCATGGAAAAGAAATGCAAAAAAGCAAAATGGCTGTCTGGAAAAGCCTTACAAATAGCTGTGAAAAGAAGAGAAGCGAAAAGCAAAGGAGAAAAGGAAAGAGATAAGCATCTGAATGCACAGTTCCAAAGAATAGCAAGAAGAGATAAGAAAGCCTTCCTCAGCGATCAATGCCAAAGAAATAGAGGAAAAGAACAGAATGGGAAAGACTAGAGATCCCTTCAAGAAAATTAGAGATACCAAGGGAACATTTCATGCAAAGATGGGCTCGATAAAGGACAGAAATGGTATGGACCTAACAGAAGCAGAAGATATTAAGAAGAGATGGCAAGAATACACAGAAGAACTATACAAAAAATATCTTCATGACCAAGATAATCATGATGGTGTGATTACTCACCTAGAGCCAGACATCCTGGAATCTAAGGTCAAGTGGGCCTTAGAAAGCATCACTACGAACAAAGCTAGTGGAGGTGATGGAATTCCAGTGGAGCTATTTCAAATCCTGAAAGATGATGCTGTGAAAGTGCTGCACTCAATATGCCAGCAAATTTGGAAAACTCAGCAGTGGCCACACGACTGGAAAAGGTCAGTTTTCATTCCAATCCCAAAGAAAGGCAATGCCAAAGAATGCTCAAACTACTGCACAATTGCACTCATCTCACACGCTAGTAAAGTAATGCTCAAAATTCTGCAAGCCAGGCTTCAGCAATAGGTGAAACATGAACTTCCAGATGTTCAAGCTGGTTTTAGAAAAGGCAAAGGAACAAGAGATCAAAGTGACAACATCCGCTGGATCATGGAAAAAGCAAGAGTTCCATAAAAACATCTACTTCTGCTTTATTGACTATGCCAAAGCCTTTGACTGTGTGGATCACAATAAACTGTGGAAAATTCTTCAAGAGATGAGAATACCAGACCACCCGACCTGCCTCTTGAGAAACCTATATGCAGGTCAGGAAGCAACAGTGAGAACTGGACATGGAACAAAAGGCTGGTTCCAAATAGGAAAAGGAGTACGTCACCCTGCTTATTTAACTTCTATGCAGAGTATATCATGAGAAACGCTGGGCTGGAAGAAGCACAAGCTGGAATCAAGATTGCCGGGAAAAATATCAATAACCTGAGATATGCAGATGACACCATCCTTATGGCAGAAAGTGAAGAGAAACCAAAAAGCCTCTTGATGAAAGTGAAAGAGGAGAGTGAAAAAGTTGGCTTAAAGCTCAACATTCAGAAAACGAAGATCATGGCATCCGATCCCATCACTTCATGGCAAATAGATGGGGAAACAGTGTCAGACTTTATTTTTGGGGGCTCCAAAATCACTGCAGATGGTGATTGCAGCCATGAAATTAAAAGACGTTTACTCCTTGGAAGAAAAGTTATGACCAATCTAGATAGCATATTAAAAAGCAGAGACATTACTTTGCCAACAAAGGTCCGTGTAGTCAAGGCTATGGTGTGAAGAAAGCTGAGCGCTGAAGAATTGATGCTTTTGAACTGTGGTGTTGGAGAAGACTCTTGAGTCTCTTGGACTGCAAGGAGATCCAACCAGTCCATTCTGAAGGAGATCAGCCCTGGGATTTCTTTGGAAGGAATGATGCTGAAGCTGAAACTCCAGTACTTTGGCCACCTCATGCGAAGAGTTGACTCATTGGAAAAGACCCTGATGCTGGGAGGGATTGTGGGCAGGAGGAGAAGGGGACGACAGAGGAGGAGATGGCTGGATGGCATCACTGACTCGATGGACATGAGTCTGAGTGAACTCCGGGAGATGGTGATGGACAGGGAGGCCTGGCGTGCTGCGATTCATGGGGACGCAGAGGTCGGACATGACTGAGCGACTGAATTGAACTGAACTGAGTTAAATTCACCCGTTCCCGTCCATTTTAGTTCACTGATTCCTAAAATGTCAACGTTCAGTCCTGCCATCTCCTGTTGGGAAATCCGAAGTCAAAAGTGCAGGCCTTCCCACCTTACTTTGGCCCATTCGAGAAGAGTCTAAAAGCAATGGAAATGAGAGCTAAGGAAGAACTCCCCCGCATTCCGATACAAAGTGATTTCTGGAGCGGATTGTGAACATGCTCAGGTCACTCTGCCCTCCTTGCAGCTTGGTTCTCTCTCTGAGGCTCTCCCACCCCCACCCAGGAGCTCAGGTGGTGGGAGCCTTTGCACAGTTTCATGTGTTTTCTCCGACCCAGGTCACAAACACATTACAGACCTCGGCGCTCTCCCCAACTTTCTTGGGGTCATCTGTCCACTCCAATTCAATTCTTAAACCCCCAAGTCTTAAGTTCTCTTTAAAACTAGAGCCCTCACCCACTGTGGTGACATGTCCACCTGTTATAAGCTTTCTAATTACACATTTTTCTTTTTGTGATTTCCAGCTGAAAAGACCTGCCAACCAACTTGCCAAAAATGAGACATGTACCACATGTAAATTAAATTTGAATCATTTATTTGCAGAATTATACTTAACCAGTTCTCATTTCATGTCTCATCATTATATAAAAAAAAAACAAAAACTCATCCTTTGTACAAGCATGTAAAATGTCAACAATAAGTAAATATTACACATTTAATGGCCAAAATAAGCTGTGGTTTTTCAAGGGCACACTAGGCATGTGGGAAGGAAAAAAGTTGAGCACACTTAAGAAGTATTTGCTGCCACTTGAGGGAATTAAGCCACTGGAAGAGAAATAAATCCTAAGAAAAAAACCTCAGTGCTCAGGAGATATTACATATGTACATTTAAAAATAAAAGTTTTAATGAAAAACATTCCTTAGTGGTTTCATTATCCCAAAATAGAGTCAGTAGTTTTATTTTTTCAAGTTATTGTCATCAGAAATCAAACCAATTACTTACACTGAGTCACCGGGGAAACCCTATCTAGACTGAAGGAAACGTCAAGCACAGCCTCTACAGGACACCTAATGCCTCTATCGTGCCAGAGGGTCAGTCATCACGGACCAGGATCATCACAGGCCAGAACAAGGTCGGTATTAGCACCGAGCTAGAAGCCAAGAACTTTATCCAGCACCTCCCAGATATAAATGGAAGATCACAGGAGGAAACTTTTTCTTTTTTAAGCAACACACTTATTTTGCCCATTATACTCTCCATTTTCCTTAATAAGACAAAGTTAACTGGCATCTGGTCCCATCACTTCATGGGAAATAGATGGGGAAACAGTGGAAACAGTGTCAGACTTTACCTTTTTGGGCTCCAAAATCACTGCAGATGGTGACTGCAGCCATGAAATTAAAAGACGCTTACTCCTTGGAAGAAAAGTTATGACCAACCTAGATAGCATATTGAAAAGCAGAGACATTACTTTGCCAACAAAGGTCCGTCTAGTCAAGGCTATGGTTTTTCCAGTAGTCATGTATGGATGTGAGGGTTGGACTGGGAAGAAAGCTGAGCGCCGAATTGATGTTTTTGAACTGTGGTGTTGGAGAAGACTCGTGAGAGTCCCTTGGACTGCAAGGAGATCCAACCAGTCCATTCTAAAGATCAGCCCTGGGTGTTCTTTGGAAGGAATGATGCCGAAGCTGAAACTCCAGTACTTTGGTCACCTCATGCAAAGAGTTGACTCATTGGAAAAGACTCTGATGCTGGGAGGGATTGGGGGCAGGAGGAGAAGGGGACGACAGAGGAGGAGATGGCTAGATGGCATCACTGACTTGATGGACATGAGTCTGAGTGAAATCCGGGAGATGGTGATGGACAGGGAGGCCTGGCATGCTGTGATTCATGGGGTCCCAGAGTCGGACACGACTGAGTGACTGAACTGAGCACAATAGTTTTCAGTTCAAAGTTAAATTACATTAATAGTATCTCAAAATAAGCTGTAACAGTCCAAAATGCAGAAGAGAGTTTTGAAGGATAAGTGCAAAGTGCCTTATTGTCAGATGTGTCATGCAGGCCGGTGATGAGACCAGTCTTTGGCAGCACCTGATGATAAACCAAGCTCTGGAGCTTGACTCACCGATGATTGAATGTGCCAACCAGAGGGCACAGCTGCTGAGCCGATGCTGCCCACGAGTCCAGGAGAGCGAGCGGTGCCGCTGGACCCACACTAGTGTCAGGCCAACCCCCAAGGCAGACAGACGCCAGTCTGAGGGCACAAAACCTGAGGCGGCACACGCTCCTGCAGGTGGTGCCAGCCCATGCACGTGCTCCAGGCAACTCGTTTGTCTCACCTGAGTCCCGCCCCTGCTATTCCTGGGCACGTGTGCTCAGTCACTCAGTCGTGTCTGACCCCTTGTGACCCCGTGGACTGTAGCCCTCCAGGCTCCTCTGTCCATGGAATTCTCCAGGCAAGAAGACTGGAGTGCGTTGCCATTTCCTCCTCCAGGGGATCTTCCCAACCCAGAGAATGAGCCAGTGTCTCTCACATGTCCTGCACTGGCAGGCAGGCTCCTTACCATCAGCGCCACCTGAGCTCCTGTATTGCTGGGCATTGCCCCTTGCTAATAACATGGGCTAATTTGGGTCGCTTTCTGAAGGGCAGCCCTGGCAGACACTGAAGGGAAGAGGACTAACTAGGGGCACTAGGCATTTAGCCTGAAGAAGGCTGAGGTGTGGGCAGATGGGCAGGGTCAGAGGGCTGATGAGCTATGAAACTGTCCAAAGGTCTGAAGGACTATCTGTTGTAAAGGGGCACGAGAGCAGCTCCAGCAGAACCGTACCCAGTGTCACCAGGAGCCAGGTTCAGCCCAGTATAAAGCAGAACTACAAACAGAGGCTGCCAATGGTCACCTGGGCTTGTCCATGAGGGGTGGGACTAGGGACCACAGGAAGGGGTGAGGGGAAGGCTGGAAGACCAGGCCTGGGAGCCCGGCTGAGGTGGGGCCAGATGAGCTTTAGTGCCCCTGCTGACCTCAAAAGTCATGATTCTGTAACATCTGCTTCCTGCTCCAGAAATTATTAATTTTAGGTTTAAAAATCCAATAGAAAACTCTCACCTTCACTCAAAAGGAAAAAAGGATGTAGACACTCTACTGGTATGATGTGGACACACTGACTGCAAGGAAGGAAGCAGGTTGGCACTCGGTTAGAGAGGCTGGGCTGCTGTGGGGTTCCCACTTTCTAGACTCGGCTTCCTCCACCTCAAAGAACTGAGAGACTCGGGCAACCCAGGGAGGCAGACGTAACCAGGCCACCAGACTGGTGGTCAAACTCCGAACCAGGAGCTTGGGGAACATGGAGGGTGGTCCAGGCTCCGCCAGGCAGAGCAGATGCGTCCACAGGACCTCCGTCCCTTGGTGTCTGTGCATCCCACTTTCTGCAGAGTGAGGTGGGGGAGCCAGGAGATCTTGGGGTGCAGTGTGCCTCTCTGTCCCATCCCGTGGGAACTGCAAAGAGGTAGGTGGAGAAGCAGAAGAGGTGTTTTTCAGCAAGCCCAGAAGCTGCCAAGCATCCTGGCCTGAACCAGATGCCACCGCTGGCCACGTGCGGAGAATGTCTGTGCTGTTCTCCTTCAACACCGCTCGGCCAGGCAGTTCCTTGGTCTTACTGACCTGGTGTCAACATGCAGCACGGCTGTCTCTGAAACTGGCCCTGCGCTCTCTGGAGGTGACTATTTTGCCGACAAAGGCTCATTATTCCTGAAAGCCCGTGGGCAGACTGGTCTCTTCTTTCCCAGGAGGCTACAGCAACGTAGCCACCTTTTGATCTCAGTGTTGTTACAGTCATTTCTTAGCCCAGATCCTCTCAGAGGAACCTATGTGTGAGTAAACCTTTCACTGTTAAGCATAAAGAGGAAGTACTTTTACCAACCATCCCTGACAATCCAGTTGGTATCCAAGAAAATAGATGAAATCAGGCATAAAAAATCTCCATCAAGTTTAACAATACTTTACAAGAAATACTTTATAAGATACTGTGATGTCCCTAAAAATCAGATTCTTACCAGCTACAACCAAAGATTGATTTATTTTTTTATAATTTTTTACAGAGCAAATACATTATAAATATTACAAATCTTCAAAACTTGAGATTAAACATAATTTTCTTTGAATGTATGTACTGTCACTCTAAATTTTCACATTCTAGGATATCAGTAATTACATCTTCCTCAAAGAAAACAGCACACAGTACATTTCCTGTCACAAAAATCTTTGTTGCCAAATCAGCCATGGGGCGGCCCACAGCTTCTAAAATGTGTAACAAGGAAAGCTCTGAGATGCGTCCCTCTGAGATGGGTACTTGGTGGCCCACAGGACTTAAAGGGTAACAGGGATGGTCTTTACCAGAGCATGTCTGAGGGGCAGAACTGTTCTGTTCAACTAAAGAGATTCAAAATAAAGAACAGCTCCTACACACTTTCCGACTGTTGGCAGAGGCACCCCAAATTGATATTTGGAAAGAGATTATCACTAACTTAACCCATCCCACTGGTAAAAGTTCTCAGTGATTAACACATTTTCCAGGTAATATTCTCAGGCTATAGGTAACCCTGAAGCGAGGCATGGTATGCCGGCTGGACAAACACAATCAATTTTGAGCCAGCAGAACTAGGACTGTGAGGACAGAAGTCTACCTGCTAATGGGGGCGGCGGTGAGGGGGCAACGGGACAAACTTTACAATATTGTGATGGCCTTTGCCATACATCACAATGAGTCAGCCACAGGTATACATCTGTGTCCCCCTATCCCAAACCCACTTCCCACCTCCCTCCCCACTGTACCTCTCTCTCGGTTGTCCTGCTTCATGCATCAAACTTGTGCTGGTCATCTATTTTACATATGGTAATGTACATGTTTTAAAGTTATTTATCATCCCAGTGTTTCCAAGTTTCTGTAACAATATTCTTTCCACCAGAAACACATGAGCGTTCTAACTGCAAAACATTCATAACTTACATCCTTGCTATTATAGTGTCTTCTATTCACATTTCAATTATACCTGTTTCAGGCTTTTCTACTATCTTCTTGTGGTAAATAGATTTGTAGGATGGCCCTGTGACACCTACATCCTTTTATCTACACCTTTGTATAATCCCTTCCCCTTGAATGGAAGTGGAAATTGATCTCCTTCTAGCCAACAGAATATGGCAAATATGGGGGAATAATCACTCCCAATATTATGTTTTATTACCTATACCTCAGGTAAGGTATAACACTTTACCTTAGGGGACTAGAGCAAAAGATTCTTCTGCTGGCCTTGAAAAATTAAAACACCATATTGTGAGGAAGGGGCCCACTGGGAGAGGGCCACATGATAAGGAATTGGCAGAAGATCTCTAGAACCTAAAAGCAGTCCCCAGCCAACATTTAGCAAGAAATACGACTCCAGTCCTGTAGCCAAGAGGAACTGGATTTTGCCAATGACCACGTGAGTTTGGAAGAGGACTCAAGCTTTATAGGAAAAAGCACAGCTTGACTAATGCCTTGAGCTCAACCTTGCGAAACCCTAAGCAGAGGACCCAGTGAGGTGATGCTCACACTACTGACACACAGTGACTGAAAGACAGTAAATGCATGTTAACTAAAGGCACTTTTGTGGCAATTTGTTGTACAACATAAGAGTTCCATGCATTTCCTACTTTCATCCATTTAAATCTAGATTTCTGCTATTCTGATCTATTCTGATCTTTAACTCTTTAAGTTGTAAACTTTTGTCTTTTAGCACTTTATATCAGCCTGTTCTCTTCTAATCTTCATTGCTTAAGGCATCAGTCCAGTCTCTACTTTTGTACCTTTAGAATACATAATTTTGTTTTGCCTGCTTTGAGATTTTTACTCTTTAGTTTCACTCTTTGGTTTTCCTAAGTGTTACATGCCATTATGTAACACTTGTGGTTTTCCTCTTATTTTGAGGTTTTGTGGCATTTATTTATTCTTTGACTTGATATTTGATATTTTTTTCTTGTCATATTTTTTCTCCATTTCTAAGACACTAAGTGCTAAGTGCTAGACTTACACTGTGTCCCCATATATCATATTTTCTGTATCATTTTTCTTTAGATATTTTCTTCTGATATGTCTTTCACCATATACTTGCTTTTCACTTATGGTTAGTTTTCTATTAATTAACATACTCATTGAATTACAAATTTCAATCATTGCAATTTTCAATTCTAGAATTTCCATTTGATTCTTTTCAACAGTTTCTAGTTATTATTTAATTCTCAATCCTGTCTTTTATTTCTCTGATCATTTAAGCATTTTTATCCTAAAGTTCTCATTTGGATTCCCAGGGATTTTTCTAGTGACTATAATATTTCTAGATTTTCCAACTGAGATTCATGTTTCTACCTATGCCTGACTTTTATTGAATACCAGCTATTGTATATTTTTTTTAATGTAAAGGAAACTCTAGGTTTTAGATGAAGTTACCCTCATATTTTGAGGCAAACAGCTACGGCAGAGGTTAACAGCGACAGCGCACGTGAAAGCCTAGTGGTTAATCTCGGCCATTGCTCCTCACTGGGCCTTCAGCTGCAAACACCTAACCCTCCCTCAGTGTTTGAATCTTCAAAAATGCTCAATTTTTATACTACTTAGCAATGATTTTCGAACTGAAAAAAGTCTTGAACTAAAAGTAATACAAAAGTGCCAGAGTTCGTTTTTTTTTTTTTTAAACACCTTGTCTCCATAATAGTAGTTCTCCAACACCTTTAAGAAAAACATAAAAATTTCTCCAACTTTCCTAGCTGCTTATAGTGGGGATAGTTAAGTAAAATCACATAGCCTACCACTATGAGTAGAACCTCAAAAAAAGTATTTTAAATAGTTCAGTGGCACCCCACTCCAGGGCTCTTGCCTGGAGAATCCCATGGACCGAGGAGCCTGGTGGGCTGCAGTCCATGGGGTCGCTAAAAGAGTCGGATATGACTGAGCGACTTCACTTTCAGTTTTCACTTTCATGCCTTGGAGAAGGAAATGGCAACCCACTCCGGTGTTCTTGCCTGGAGAATCCCAGGGACCGGGGAGCCTGGTGGGCTGCCATCTATGGGGTCACACAGAGTCAGACACGACTGACGTGACTTAGCTGTGACCAAATAATTATTCTTAGAAAAAGCAGTGGTTCAGATGGTAAAGAGTCTGCCTGCAATGTAGGAGACCAGGTTCAATCCCTGGGTCAGAAAGATCCCCTGGAAAAGGAGGGAAATGGCAATCCACTTCAGTATTCTTGCTGGGAAAATCCCAAGGATAGAGGGGCCTTTCAGGCTACAGTCCATGGCATTGCAACGAGTCGGACACAACTGAGTGGCTAAATACACAGACACGTACATGTATTCCAGGATATGTAAAGTAAGTTTGGTCCAGGTAAATAGGTAGCTAGAGCAGGGTGCCTCAGACGGTAAAGCGTCTGCCTGCAATGCGGGAGACGGGTTCGATTCCTGGGTCGGGAAGAGCCCCTGGAGAAGGAAATGGCAATCCACTCCAGCACTCTTGCCTGGAAAATCCCATGGATGGAGGAGCCTGATAGGCTACAGTCCGTGGGATCGCAGAGTCGGACATGACTGAGCGACTTCACTTTCACTTTCAGAGCATAAAAAAAGAAATTAAGTGCTTTGGGAAAGACTTGTATGTCTTGATAAGGGAATATCAAAGTAGGAAATTTAAAACTGTTGAAGCAAAAGGATATTATCAAATATAATTGTGTAAAGAAAAAAGAGCATTAATATAGAATACAGCCTATTTATTTGATTTCACGAGGCTCCACACATTTACTCTAGGTTACTTTATAAATACTTTCAATAAAAAAGTTCAGTGTACCTGAATAATCCTTTCCCATTCAAAACAATATAAGTAATTAGAATGTTTTATAGTGACTGTTCCACACATACATTGTAGTTAATAACAGACGTTATGTAGAAAACATATCCAAACACTGATTTTTTTTTTTCCTCTTAACCTTGTACACATATCAAAGCTACATAAGACAAATAGAGAAGCGAATCAAATATTGATCAATTTAGGGCTCAAAGGATTCTAAAGTGGATAGCTCAACATTTGACTGAATAATTCCCTAGGGCATGACAAAAAAAATAAGTGAAGTGGTAAGATTTAGCTGTTTGGTTTTTTTCTTTGATAAGTGGTCTGTTCTTTGTAAGACTAGCACTTTGAACTGTTTCAGAGCAATTTAATAGCTGTTAACTCTTTTTGTTCTCAAGGTAGAAGAACAAGTATTACTACCCAGAGAGTTTAGCTGAATTGAGAAAAATCACAGAGCAAATTAGTACAGCTTTAGAAACAAATTCTTCTGGTTTTGTGTTTTGCTATTTTACCACATTTTCTCCTTGTAACATTAGCTGATGCATGACACAAATATATACATATAATGGCAAGAAAACTATTTTCGCTTTCCCTTATACACAAACTCTAGTCTTAACAACATTTCACTGCTTGTAAAAAATATATATATCTTGAGATACACTCAATTAAAGCTGCAATAAGTGTTGCTCTCAGCACAAACAGCTGTTCAAATATAATTCCAAAGGGACAGGCCATATTACAAACACACACTCTAGAGTAACATGAAAGGAGAAATGAGGAAGGAAAAAAAGGAAAGAGCAAAGCAGATCAAAAAAGAAAGAAAATTTCAGGCACCAATGGCAAGACTAGAAAATTGATGTTTGGGGTCTATAACATGCAGACCTTCTACAAAAAAGCCAACTTTGGGCTGTTCAGATTCTTGCAATAAAACCCTTTTTATTTGTACGTTAGCATTAATCAATATATCATTCTCTGGAACTATTCAAAGACATTAGAATGTCTCTTTAATGACTCCCTTCTTTCAACAATAAACGTCATTTTTCCAGGCATGTGAGACATATAAGTTCAAACTGTCTGATATTTTAGTTATTTTTTTTAGAAAGCCATCAATTGGACACCATTACGATTTTATAAAGTCAATATTTCTATTGGCCATGTAATTGCTAAAACTTTGCTATTTTTTCCTTGCATCAGAGAAATTCCACACACAACTTCTTCCTAATTTACATTATTTAGAAGATTCCATATTGAGAATTCATTCAGTTACCTAAAAAATAGGCTTATTTTGATGACAATATTAAAATAGCTTCCTTGGTATGTAGTTCTAATTTTATACATTTTTCCCTCAAGTTGAATGGCTAATATGACTTTGTTTCTATCATTCCTACTGAGAAATCAATTGTTTGCCTACAAAGAAATTATTTCTTTTCAACTGCTTTTTAAAACAGATATTTTTATCTTTGTTTTGCAGTGTGACTATCATAATCTGCTATTGAGGTTATTTTTAATTATATATTTCTAGAAATGGGTTCTTTTTCCAATACTCTTGGCTATTTGAGTTACTATTTATATTTAAACACATTTTATTAAACTATGCAGTATACCTACAGATGAATTCTGTAGTATCTTACAATAATAGAAATGCAATCTCTTGTTTTTGATTGTGCAGCTGGTTACGTCTCTAGACTCTTTCATGGTGGTTGATATTCCCATGTGTCTTCTGTTCTGTTTTATTGTGAGCCTTATCTTCCTTAAACTTCCATCTGTGGGGCTCTTTAAAGCCTGAATGTGAGAAAACTCTGAGGATTTGCTTCTGCTTGGAAATGTAAGCCACTTTAAGCTAAGTTTTTCTCTGGACACAGAGAAATTATAAATACTAGAGGGTTCTGATTCAATGTGGCATGTAGAAAAATACTGGACTCATTTCTTCCCATGGACACAGTCTGAAGCTACATATGGAAAAATTTCCTCTTAAAAGAACCCAAATACTGACTGAGTCATGACTACATATCAGGCTAAGAGGAAAAACCCATCCAAAGCTGGTTGGAGACGCTGGCACACAATCTCACTATAAGCTTCACCCACAGTACAGTGACCCACAACTTGGAGGGAACACAAATCCAGAGCCTCTCCCTGAAAATCTGAAGCTTTGAACCCAACATTGAATATGCTAACTTCTAAAACATACAGCTGAGAGATGAGCTCCTAAAAATCTAACTTTGAAAACCAATGGGGCGGTCATCCAAGATTCACAAGACTGTAGTGATCTGAAAAACCACTCAAAGACTCGGGCGCACAACTCACCCACCCTAGGGCCCAATTCAGAAGCAGCTGGTTGTTCCAAGTCTCTAATCAAAGCAGGCTCAACTACTTGTGATAAGCGTCAGCCTGCGGGGCAGGCATTTAAGTTAACACAGGCATCTAGGAGCCTGCTGGAACACTCTCCAGGGATAGAGGCCCTCTTTGCACTCTCCCTTTGCCATACTCCAGAGCAGCAGCATCTAAGAGAAGGAGCTGACATACCTGATGCCACAATTTTTGCTACTTCTGCCTAGGGAACACTTCTTGAATCCTGACTGAAGGCCAAGAAGTTTGTGTTCCTGGTCTTTTGGGACTATTATAGTGGGTATCTCTCAGAAAGGAGCTCATATTCTTGTCTGGCACCCTGATTATTCCTTCTACTGTCAAAGACACTCCTAGATTACCTGGCTCTGGTGACCAACAGGGTTTGTGCTTGTAGTCCAACAATATGCATTTGCACACTTTTAAAAGCTGACATCTGAAATTCGGGCCTCCATTCATCTCAAATCTAGGTGCTGAAGTCATCCGTATGGGATAATTACTTGTCTGGGAGCTATTTAAAATATAATAGCCTGCTTGAATAAGCACAAAGGTTTGTAAGAAAGCAAGAGCTGAGGAAAAGTTGAAGACAAGGTCCACCTCCTATACTAGGTCATTCCTTTAAGACTGGGAGAGGTGACTCTTTCATCTACAGAAAACCAAGAAAGAATGTTAAGCTAAATAGAAGAATATGTTCCTAATTATACAAGATAAACTTCAGGGGGAAAAAAATTATGAAACAAAAGTAATTTACCTGATAAAGAGTACAAAGTAATAATTAAGAAGGTACTCAAAGAGGGAAGGAAAATGGATGAACACAGAAACTTTCAACAAAGAGATAGTAAACATAAGGTACTAGATAAAAGTCACAGAGGTAAAGAATATATTAGCTTATTTGAAAAATATACTAGAAGGGTTCAACAACAGAAGATAAAGCAGAAAAAAGGATCAGTCAACTCAAGACAGGCTAGTAAAACCCAACCAGAACAGGAAAAAAAAAATGAAGGTAGCTTCAAGGACTTATGTGGAAGGAAGGGAGAGATATATAAGGAGATAGAAATCCTATCTGAAGAAATGATGGCTGACAACTTTCCTAAACTGGGCAAAAGAGACCCACACCAAGATGCATCAACTTATGATGTTTTAATTATAGGGCAAGGAGAGACTATTAAAATTAGCAAGAGAAAGACAAGGGAATCCCCATAAGACTATGAGCAGATTTCTCAGCAAAACGGTAAGGCAGTGGCATGATATATTCAAAGCACTGAAAGAAAACAACTGCCAAAAATCCTTTAGCTGGCAATGATATCACTCAGAAGTGGAGCAATAAAGAGCCATCCATATAAGTTAAAGCTAAAGAAGTTCATTATCACTAAACCAACTTTATAAAATGGTAAAGGGACTTCTATAATATGAAAAAAGGCACTTATTAGTAATACGTATACATGAAAGAATAAACCCTGCTGGTAAATATATAACAAAGGTCATGAATTAATCACTTATAAACCTAGTATAAAGGTAAAAAGACAAAAGTAGTAAAAAAAAAAAGAAAAGAGAGACTATAACTACAATAATTAGTTAAGCTATACACAAGATTAAATTATGTAAAATGTTACATCAAAAACAAAGTGTGAGAAGAATAATCATGTTGTTACAATGAGATCAAATATAAGTGGTTATCAACTTAAAAGAGACTGTTATAGGTATAAGATATTAAATGTAAGCTCATGATAACCACAAAGCCAAAACCTATTCTAAACACACAAGAGAGAAAAAGAAAGGTATGCATACCAATGAATAGTTTTCAAAACACAAAGGAAGAAAGCAAGGAAAGAAGTAAAGGGAATTTAAAAACTGTCCAGAAAAAAACAAATTGCAATGAACACATGCCTAATCATACTCACTTTAAACCTGAATGGACTGAATTCTCCAATCAAAAGACAAAGTGGCTGATGTATGAAAAAGCAAGACCTAACTATGTGCTGCCCATAACAAAGTTTTACTAACTTTGTATATACTACAGGACAAATTGACATTTTTAGATTTTTCATCCGNTTTCATCCAAGAACATAATCTCCCTTTTCATTTCTTCAGTTATTGTGTATGTCAATATCATTCTTCATATGGGCCCTGTGTCTTTATTAGTACTGAAGTATCTTAACTTTTGGTTGCTATTTTAATGTTTTCCTTTAACACAAGGTGATTTCAACTAGTTTAACTGGATAGTGAAAAAGGGCATCTCACCTCGCATCTGAATTTTACTATCATGATGAGCATTTAAAACCCCTCACCTTGGACTCCTTGACTGATTGAATTTCTTTGTCATTTGTACTCCTCTTTCAAAAAATCTCAGTCTTTGGTAGTAGGTGATTCTTACCTTCCTTCTAGCATATATATTTGTCTTCATAATGTTTCCAGAGAAATATTGGAGTTAGTTTTTTGTTGGTATTTTTTTTTACCTGTTTCTATGTATCATTTACTGCTTTGAGAACACTTTTGACTGTTGTTTCCTACTTAAGGCAATGTTATAAATAGCAGACATTTGATATATTTTAGATATGTTTGTAAGGGCTTCCCAGGAGGCGCTAGTGGTAAAGAACCAGCCTGCCAATGCAGGAGACATAAGAGATCCAAGTTCAGTCCCTGGGTCGGGAAGATCCCCTGGAGGAGGGCATAGCAATCCACTCCAATATTCTTGCCTGGAGAATCTCATGGACAGAGGAGCCTGGTGGGCTGCAGTCCATGGCACTGCAAAGAGTCGAACATGACTGAAGCAACTTAGCATGTGTGCGTGCATGCACAGATGTGTTTGTATGTTTCGGAATTTCTCTTTGACATATAAATTCTTAAATGTAAATTGCTATAGTATTCAATATATGAATCAAGAAAATGATTAAAAGATGAGTTTATTTCTGACATTCTCTGCCAACTCATCACCGAACAACCTAATCTCCTTGATTGCTTATGCCATCTCCTTCAACTTCCCTGACCAGTTATTACCACCAAAGGAAATACGATTTGCTATTGCATACTAAAAAAAAGAAAAAAAAAATAGTGACACTGTTAGTACAGGAATGCAAGGATTTCATGATCGTTAAGCCCCACCAGGCAGAGAGAGACAGGTATCCAGTGCTGACTTGCATACCCAGGGTAGTGGAAGGAGTCAAAGTAAAGGCACAGTACCTGGCAAAGGAAGCATGGAGGAGGGTTTAGTCAGGCAGGAGGAGCATCAGATCTAGGCTACTGGGGCTCATGGTTTCCTTAAGGAATGAGGAGAATGAAATGAGAGAGCAGAGCCCAGCCTTAATGAATTTCCCTGGAGACTGGATTCCTTACTCGCAATACAATTTTTCCTCCGGGTTAATTCAATTTTGTGAAATATTGTGAAGAGACTAAGGCACAAGTGGGTCAGTAAAACTTCATAGTTTGAAGAACTGAGGTATAATCTGTTACATTCATACATTTACTCATTCAAAAGAGGTGAACTGAATACCTATCTTGTGCCAGGAACTGCTCAATGATCTTACATATGGCAGTGAGCAAAATAGATAACAGATAAAAGATTCCTTCCTTTATAGAAATGACAGCTGTAGAAGATAAATGAAAATGAAGATTAAAAAAGGAAAGAGCATAATCCAGAGCATTTTAGATCCTGTCAAGTCAAAGGAAAAAGGTGAAGAAAGGGACCAGGAGTGTTGGGGGTGGGGGTGGGCGTCAAATACCTAGTATTATGTGAATGAAAATTTAGTTTGTATACAATATCATCTGGATCAAATGTTACAGCAATTCACAGTTTTAAAATATTACAACTGCTCTAATTTTGCTCAAAATCAGAATTCCTAATGGTTTGGACCATATTACACTTATCAGCATGAATAAATTAAGAGATATTTGGAAACTTAGAAAAAAGGAGGGACAATTTGTTCTCAGATCTTTGACTACTGTAGCAAATTAAACCAGGTGGTAAATACTTTGAAATCTGTCTTACATTTGCCACAGATTCCAAAGTGAATAAAACTAATTTAAATCTCAAATGACTGCAATACAATACAGTGAAGAAAGACAATTTTTTTTAAATACCTATAGA
>SJYQ01003332.1:287963-298396 GCA_006410935.1 Redunca redunca
ATATTTCAAAATGTCTCTAGTGGTATTCTAGAATTTATGTGAGATATTTGTCAATGTGCATAACTTAGTCTTGTTTTTCTCATCCTGAAGTTACTGAGGAAGAGAAAGAAATTATATTGGACAATTTTAAAGATACCATTCATCTCTATTGCTTAGTTATTCATATAACCTTTAAGACATACAGCCTTTAAAACAGCTAACTGGACCCAATGATGCTTCAGTAAAAGCATGCAAATCTTCAGAGAAATTTACAGTCCATTTTTAAGTTAAATAATTTTATAAAGATTTAAAACCATGTCACATGACAAACACAAAAAATGAGTTATATTTTTAAACACACCAAAAAATGAGTCCTATTCTTGTCTAGATGCCTAAAAATTATCTGTGGCATTTCATTGTGTTTTGTTTTGCTTTATGTAGTTTGTAGCAGGATAAATAGAAAAAAAGTAATGGAAATACATATTGAAAAATGGGATACTAGAGAAGTAATTTTTATACTCTTTCAGTAAATCCATAGTGGATGTGTATCTGCAATGATTGCCACCTAAAGTTTATTCCCTAAACTAGATTTATTAAGAATTTTGTTAATACCATAACTTAACTACCATGGATCTCTAGACAATATATTTCTCATTCATCTATGAAAAACCCTTTTAACTTTACATTAACTATATCCATGTAAACATCTATATTTGTTTCTGTGCAGGTACCCATATGTATGCTTCATATATATGAGTGTTGAGCATATTTCAGATCTTCTAGCTTCAAAATATGTTATCTGATACACACACAAAAAAAAACAAAACTAAATCATCTGAAACAGAAAAAGTTATTTTAATATCCAAAACCAAAAAAAAAAATTAGCTTTCAGAATCTTTTGAACTGCTACAAAAAGTATATTAAAAAATAATGTGAAAGTGGACAAAGGCTATGTGAATAAGTGGTTTACAGAAGAGTGCATGTGAATGACTTAAAAAAAGAGAGAAAAAGATGCAATTTCATTCAGTTGGGTGAAATATTTGTACAGTCACAAACTTACCCCAGATACATGGAGTCTGGGATTTAACCTGGATTTACTTTACCTAACACCGTTCTTCAGAATGTGGTCACTCCAAGTTAAGTGTGTGATCCAGACCATGATAGCAGTAGCAAGACCCTGAGTTCACCTCCTCCCACAGACACACCAACACTAGAACTACACCTAGAGCAACTCTCTAAAAACAATCTGAGGACAAAGAGAACAGACTTTCTACAACTAACGACATCAAGAAAAGGCCACATTGAGATGAGCAGGAGGGGCAGAGACTTGTTCAGTCAGAACCCAAGTAGTGAAGGTCAGGGAATTCCAGATGCTGTTAAAGTGCTATATTCATTATGCCAGCAAGTTTGGCCACAGGACTAGAAAAAGTCTGTTTTCATTTCAATACCAAAGAATGTTAAAATTACTGTACAAATGCACTCATTTTCACATACTAGCAAGATTATGCTCAAACTCTTTCAAGCTAGGACCAAAACTTCCAGATGTACAAGCTGGATATAGAAAAGGCAGAGGAACCAGAAACCAAATTGCCAACATATACTGGATTATAGAAAAAGCAAGAGAATTCCAAAAAAACATCTACTTCAGCTTCTTTGACTATGCTAAGGTCTTTGACTATGTGGATCACAACAAACTGTGGGAAATTCTTAAAGAGATGAAAATACCAGACAATCTTACCTGCCTCCTGTGAAACCTGTATTCAAGACAAGAAGCAATAGTTAGAACTGGACATGGAACAATGGACTGGTTCAAAATTTGGAAAGGAGTACATCAAAGTTGTATATTATCACCCACCTTATATTACCTGCAGAGTGGTGGTGATTTAGTTACTAAGTCTTATCTAACTCTTGTGACCCCATGGACTAGAGCCTACCAGGCTCCTTTGTTCATGGGATTTCCCAGGCAAGATTACTAGGGTGGGTTGTCATTTCATTCTCCAGGGGATCTTTGCAACCAAGGGTAGAACCCAAGTCTCCTGCATTGCAGGCAGATTCTTTACCAGCTGAGCCATCAGGGAAGCCCTATATCCAGAGTACATCATATGAAATGCCAGGATGGAATCAAAATTGTGGCGAGAAATAGCAACAACCTCAGAGATCTGGATGATACAACTTTAATGGCAGAAAGTGAAGAGGAACTAAAGAGCCTCTTGATGAAGGTGAAAGAGGAGAGTGAAAAAGATGGCTTAGAACTCAACATTCAAAAAATGAAGTTCATGGCATCCAGGCCTATCACTTCATGGCAAATAGATGGGGGAAAAGTGGAAACAGTGGCAGATTTCATTTGGGGGGCTCAAAAATCACTGCAGATGGTGACTGCAGCCATGAAATTAAAAGACACTTGCTCCTTGGAATAGCTATGACCAACCTAGAGAGTATATTAAAAAGCAGAGATATCACTATGCCAACAAAGGTCTGTATAGTCAAAGCTATGGTTTTTCCAGTAGTCATGCATGGACGTGTGAGTTGGACCATAAAGAAGGCTGGGCAGCAAAGAATTGATGCTCCTGAACTGTGAGGCTGGAGAAGACTCTTGAGAGTCCCCTCAACTGCACAGAGCAATCCTAAGGGAAATTGCTCAACAGCAATCCTAAGGGAAATCAACCCTGAATATTCATTGGAAGGACTGATGCTGAAACTCCAATGCTTTGTTCACTTGATGAGGAGAGCCAACTCATTGGAAAAGACCCTGATGCTGGGAAAGATTGAGGGCAAGAGGAGAAGGGAGCTACAGAGGACAAGATGGTTGAATGGCATCACCAACTCAATGGACAAGAGTTAGAGCAAACTCAGGGAGATGGTGAAGGACAGAGAAACCTGATGTGCCACAGTTCATGGGGTCACAAATAGTCGGACATGATTTAGCAACTGAACAATAAAGACTGTAGTCTGTCAGACTCCTCTGTCCATGGAATTCTCCAGGCAAGAATACTGAAGTGGGTAGCCATTCCCTTCTCCAGGGGATCTTCCCAAGCAGGGATGGAACCCAAGTCTCCTGTATTGCAGGCAGATTAGCATCTGTGCCACCAAGGAAGCCTTGTTGTGACAACCTATAAGTGGGAAGGATATCACAGCCACAGAGATCCCCCTGAGGGGTCGAGCTCCTAGCCCCCACCCTTGGGCTCCCTAGACTGAGAGACCTGCACCAGAAAATGATCCCCCATAATACTTGGCTTTGAAAACAAGCAGGGCTTACATCCAGAAGAGCCAGAGGTCTAGGGGAAACTGGCTCTCGTTCTTGAAGGGCTCACACATAAACTCCCTCTAAGTCCCTGTGCAGAGACAACAGCTTGAAAAGCACTTAGGTCATAGAAGAACATTCATTGACTAATTTTACTGTGTACCAGAGGGGCAGGGATCTGGTGGAACTTTTTCTGGTGGACACATTGTTTTCCTCTCCTTCCACACAGCTGGACTAGCACCGGCAAGTGCTATTTCTGACGCCCAAACTAGCTGACACTGTGTGTGCCATCCCAGCACATCCCTGAAGACCAGCCCCTCCCAACTTACGCAGTCCAGGTGACCCCTTCAGTGTTGCCTCTCCTTCGCGGGGGACAAGCTCTGCCCATCAGTGTTTATGCAACAGTCTCTTCCAGTCCTCATAGGTAGCACGGTTAGGGCTCAACACTACCCACCACTGTTGCACAACCACAACAGAGGAGAGTCTGCAACCCACCCAGGACATATTCTGCTGCTGCTGCGGCTAGGTCGCTTCAGTCACGTCCGACTCTGTGTGACCCCAGAGATGGCAGCGCACCAGACTCCCCGTCCCTTGGATTCTCCAGGCAAGAACACTGGAGTGGGTTGCCATTTCCTTCTCCAATGCGTCAAAGTGAAAGTGAAGTCACTCAGTCGTCTCCAATTCTTTGCTACCCCATGGACTGCAGCCTACCAGGCTCCTCTGTCCATGGGATTTTCCAGGCAAGAGTGCTGGAGTAGGGTGCCATTATATTCTAGAAGCACTCAACTCTGGTGACCTCGGAGGGCTTGTACCACTGGGCCCCACAAGATACCTTATACATAAGGCCACTCTTTCAAGACCTGGAGTTGTAGTTGACACATCTAATACATAGAAACAAACACAGAAATAATAAGGTGACAAAGGAATTCCTTAATAATAATAAATAAGATGACAAAGGAATACCTTCCAAATTAAAGACAATGATAAGACCTTGGGAAAAGTAGTAAATCAAATGGAGACAAGCAATTAACCAAATAAAGAGTACAATCTACCAGATAAAGACGATGTGGTACATATGTACAATGGAATGTTACTCAGCCATTAAAAGGAGTGAAACTGGGTCATTGGTAGTGACGTAGAGGAAGGTAGAGTCTGTCAAACAGAGTGAAGTAAGTCACAAAGAGAAAAATATTGTATATTAATGCACATACATAGAATCTAAAAAAAATGGTACTGATGAACCTATTTGCAGAGAAAAAATAGAGACAGAATGGGCTTGTGGACCAAAGGGAGGAGGGGAGGGTGGGATGAATTGAGAGAGTGGCATTGACACAGATCCACTACCATGTGTAAAATAGAGAGCTAGTGGGAGGCGGCTTTGTAGCACAGGGAGTTCAGCTCAGTGCTCTCTGATGACCTACAGGAGAGGGATGAGGTGAGGCTGGAGGAAAGCTCGAGCAAAGAAAGAAATAATGGCTGAAAACTCCCCTAACCTGATAAGGAAAGAGACAGCCAAGTCCCAGCAGCACAGGAAGTCCCAATCAGAATGAACCCAAACAGATCCACAGCAAGACATATTATAATTAAAATGTTAAAAGTTAGAGATAAAGAGAGAATCTTTAGCAGCAACAGAAAAAAAAAAAAAAAACTGTTACATACAAGTGAACCTGCAATGAGACTATTAACTGAATTTTTTAGCAGAAATTTATGTTAGATGGGACTAGTACGATATATTTAAAATGATGAAAAGTATTGCAATCAAGAATCCTCTACCTGGCAAGTTTATAATTCAGAATTGTAAAGATAAAGAGTTTCCCAGACAAGCAAAAGATAAAGGAATTCATCACCACTGAACCATCCTTATAAGAAATATTAAAGAAATTTCTTTAGACAGAAAAGGCCATAACTATAAACAACAAGATTAAGAAAACAATCTCTACTAGTAAAGACAAATATATAGTGAAGGTATTATGGTAGATAACAACCTATAATGCTAGCATAAGGTTAAAAAATGGAATCATCTAATATAATTCAATGAAAAAATTGTAAAAAGGAATGTCAAAAACAAAACATGCTAGGGGAGTAAAAGTGTAGTGCTTTTAGACTGTACTGGGACTTAAGCGGCCAACTTGAAATAGGTTGTTCCATGTGAGCCTCATGGTAGCCACTGAGAAAAGCCTATAGCAGATACAGAAAAAATAAAGCAATGCATTCATAACCCAACTCATTAAATCACAAGGAGAGGGAGCAAGATAAGAAAGAGACAGAAAAGAGTTACAAAAACAACTAGAAAACAATAAACGAAAAGGCAGTAAGTACACACCTGTTAATAGTTACTTGCCAATCAAAATACATAGGGTGACCGAATGGGCAAAATAAAACAAGACCCATACATACCATACATCTCTATCTTCTGCTTATAAGAGACTCACATCACATCCGAAGACACACAAATGCTGAAAGTTAAGGGATAGAAAAAGATATTTCCATGCAATGGAAACAAAAAGAAGGCAGGGTGACAATCTTTCTATCCGACAAAATAGACTTTTGAAGAAAGACTAAGAGGCAAAGAAAAGCATTACCCAAGGGATCATTCTTAATAAAAAAAAAATTACTCTTGTAAATATCTATGCACCTAAAATAGAAACACCTAAATGTATAGAATGGAAAAATGAAAGTGGAAATAAATCAAATAAAGACAAAAACAGAAAAGACCAATAAAATGAAGAGCTGATTCTTTGAAGAGAAAGTTGGTAAATTTCAGCCACAAAGAGAGGACCTAAATACACTAGAAATGAAAGAGTTAAAGTTGTAACTGATACCACATAAATTCAAAGAATAAGAGATTATTATGAAAAAAAAATGCAAATGGACAGCCTAGAAGAAATGGATAAATTCCTAGACAAACAATCTTCCAAGACTGAGTGAGGAAGAAACAAAATCTTAACAGACCAATCATTTAGTGATGAAATTGATTCAATAATAGAAAAACTTCCAAACAAAAGTCCAGTACAAGACTGCTTCACTGGTAAATTCTATCAAACATTAAGATAACAACTAACACCTATGTCTCTCAAAGTAATCAGAAGAGAAACACTTCTAGACTCATTCTACAAGGCCAGCATTATATTGACATGAAAACCAAATAAAGACACAACAAGCAAACAGGCCAATATCCTGGATGAACATAGATACAAAAATCCTCAAACATTAGCAAGCCAAATTCAACAATAAAAGGATCATACACTGTAACCAAGTGTATTTATTCCAGGGATGAAAGGATAGTTAAATACCTGAAAATCATGATACACTATGAAAACAAAACAAAGGGTAAAAATATCTCAATAGATGCAGGAAATGCATTTGACAAAATTCAACATTTATAAGAACTCTCAAAGTCAGTATAGAGGGAACATACCTTAATGCATGAAAGCCACACTGACAAACCCACAGGAAATACTCAGTGCAAAGCTGAAAGCTTTTCCTCTAAGATCAGGTAGAACACGAGGATGCCACTCTTATTTTTTATTTTATTTTATTTTTTTATGGATCATTTTCTACAGTTCCTCAAAGAGATTTCCACTCAGGTCTGTGTTTGGAGGCAGCCACTCTTATTTTCATTTAGCGTAGTATTGAAACCCCCAGCCACACCAAATCAGGCAAGAAAGGGTGAAAGGCATCTGAATTGAAAAGTGTGTAAAATTCATTTTTTGCAGGTAATGTGATATTATACAAAACAAATGCTAAAAATTGAAAAAAAGAAAAACTAATAAGTGAATTCAGTAAAGTTGAAAGATACAAAAAAATCAGTATACAGAACAGAAATCTGTTACATGCTAATAACTATCAAAAGGGAAATGAAAACAATTCCAATTATAATGGCAGTGAAAAGAATAGAATACCAATCAGATTAAGAAAGGCTAACATTACAACCAGAAGGATCAACATGTGCAAATATATATATATATATATACACACACACACAAATAAGGCTTATATATATATATATATAATATATGCATCTATACATAGATGAGAAAATCCTTATTTGTAGAGGCATTACTTAAAGGAAACTTGATTCATGTTTTGAGGACCTTAGTATTATAGCAGTTATAAAAACTGGAAAAAACTCTGTACTCTGAGTTTCATTTTTCTACCAGTAATGTAAAATCTCTGCTGCTCATTGACTGAAGATTTCACTTTGACTATTTTTTCTAGTTTCTTTCTCTTCATTGCAAATTTAATAGCCACATTCAAGCTCATATGGGTGAGTGCACTAGTAACAAGAATGACTGCAGATATGAACATCTGACAAATTTCTCTGCAAAGTTCACTCTGCAGTTTAGTGGACAGGTGGATATTTGAGTTAAGAGAGATAATGAAGAGACTATATTTAAAATAAATTTACTCAATTAAGGCTTCAGAGAAAGGAGAAAAATAATATTCTCTCCAGCAAATATTGCTTTTAGAATAAAAGGTGATCTCACTGTCCTGAAAATGTCAGTAAAATGTCTTTACTCATATAATTGAAAAATGACTTGGTTCCAATGGTGTTCTCCCTGTAATCCAACATAATAGTTAACACAGTATAATAATCTTATTAACATTAATTACATAATTATTCAGTGGATTTTATTGACTGTTGTCTATCAAGATTTTTTTGCCTTTGGTCATATTTTTTTCTTTACACAAAATTCCTTTTCAACTGGGTCATTTGCTTCACCAGAACACTTGCTGTAATAGTACAATTATTAAAATACATAAGCATGGTTAGTTTCTCATAAATAGTAAAAGATTCTCAAGTGAAAGCGTTCTGAGTGTTGTGCAAATTTCTGATGGATAAGCACCACCAGTTTCCTTGCTGTCAGCCTGCCATATTCTACAGAGCATCAGTCTTGCCTCATTGTCCCAACTGTACAAGTCATTTCTATCAGCAGTGGTGTATTATAAGTTGGTGCATGCACTCGTGTGTTCAAGAGAAAGAAAAGCTTGCAAATGTCTAATTTTTTCTGCTCTCTCTCTTTGCAAAAGAACACTTTGTATAGAATGATGTTACTGTGACAAACAGGTAGAACAGGTATTAATAGAATCCAGTTCATGAATTCCAAGTTGTTTAGTTGCTAAGTTTTGTCCACCTCTCTTGTGACCCCACAGATTATAGCCAGCCAAGCTCCTCTGTCTATGGGATTTCTCAGGCAAGAATACTGGAGTAGGTTGCCATTTCCCTTAGGGAGTTACCTGAAAAATCCTTCCCTTGAAAGTCTAAACAACAGTATGTCCCACAGAAGCATATGCATATTAAACAAGTCCTTCTATAGAATAAATATCAGATACTATAACCATTTCCATATTCTTTTTATGGGTCTGCAAGTTTTTCAATAACAGAATACCTCAGATGGGATAAAGTAAGCAACAAATGTATATACTCCGAGTTCTGAAGAATGGAAGCCAAGATCGAGGTGTCAGAAAGTTTGGTTTTTTCCTGGTTTGCTAATGTCCTCTTTCTTGCTGTGTCAAGAGACATTTTCTCTAAACACGCGTACTCCTTCTGTCTCTTCTTATAAGAGCACTAAGTATATCGGGTTAGGACCCACCTTTATGGTCTTATTTAATTTTAATTACCTCCTTAAAGACCACATTTCCAAATATAGTCATATTAGGTGTCATTGATTCAATCTATTAATCTGAGGGAGATACACTTCAATCCATACACCTCCCCCTTCAAAGTGATTTGTTGTTTTCATGCTGTATCTAATTCCATAGCTTCAGATCTGGTTACTTTGCAAAGTGTGATCAATTTACTCCAATATAATAATCGATTCATTTCTTTAAGAGCCCTGAGTACTTGGTAGAAATAGCACTTTTTCTTTGAGCTAAGATTGTTAGGCTATTCTCTTCCAATGCTAGGAAAACTGTTTCATGTAATCTTGCAAATTATGCTGATAAATTTTATATCATAATTCAGTGTTTCTATTCCCAGGATAAAGTTTAAAAAATATGAATTTAATTTAGGACTGAATGTTCAAACTGGATAAATCCTAAGGATGTGTGTAGTGTTCGTTGTGGCATATTTTGTGCTGAATAAGAAGAAAAATCTCATTTAAACAAAGTCTATATCCTTGATTTTTCCCCGAAAGGCTTTTAAGTGTGTGTGTGTTAGTCACTCTTTGCGACCCTATGAACTGTAGCCTGTCAAGCTGCTCTGCCATGGCATTCTCCAGGCAAGAATACTGGAGTGGGTTGCCATTCCATTCTGCCGGGATCAAACACTGGTCTCCTGTATTGCAGGCAGATTCTTTACTGGCTGAGCCACCAGGGAAGACTTTTAAGTAATAATTTATAATTTAATGCTTTCAAAAATTACCTCCCTTCACAGACTAAATTTATAACAAATTTATGTGAAGTCCATGAAAGTTCTAGGAATATCTTTCAAGTGAAAAAAATGTACATTATTTCAATGTCTAACAATCTTTTATTAATTCATTCAACAAACATTTACCCAGTGCTTACCAATATGCCACACACTTCTATTATCTCAGGATATATCAGTAAATAAAACAGGAAAATCATTGTGCTTGGGGACCTTATATTCTAGGAGGAAGAGACAGATGATTAGTAATGAGCATACTGAATAACTAAATCACATGGTAAGCTAAAATGTGAAGAATGCTATAGAAATAATAAATCTGCGTGGAGGAATAAGTGTGCGCCACCCATGTGGCGCAGCAGTAAGCTGTCTGACTGCCAACGCCAGTGACCCAGGAGACACAGGTTCGATCCCTGGGTCAGGAAGATCCCCCGGAGTAGGAAATGGCAGCCCACTCCAGTATTCGTGCCTGGAGAATCCTATGGCTAGAGGAGCCTGGCAGGCTACAGTTCACGGGGTCACAAAGAATCAGACGCGACTGAGCAACTGGGAGAAACTGAAATTTTAAATATGGAAATCAAAGTAGGTCTTATTAAGGGAGAATAGTAGAGAAAAATCTCAAGTAAATGATAAAATTAAACAATCAGTATTCTGGCATCTAAAATACCCAGTGTAAATGTCAGGAATATTTGTAAAAAATAAGGAAATTGGATCCCAAAAAATGGGCTAGACAGATGGGAATGTAGTAAAAGATGAGATCATAGAGATAATTTATAGTTTGGTTCTTTATCTGATAAAATCAGATAGATTCTATATTTGAAAAATTTGCTGATCCCTTAGAACAAG
>SJYQ01003332.1:306153-339502 GCA_006410935.1 Redunca redunca
AATAGTACAAATGTATAGTTCTGTCATTTCAACAATTTGTCAGGATAAATATATCGCTTTATTTTTCATAATAAAGTCTCTCCTTTTCAAACTTTTGGCTCCAAATACCAAACTGAAAAAACTCATACATCCTACCTTAGGATGTAAAAAAAAAAACCAAAACAAAAAGACACCACTTGGTCCTTTGGATCATTTGATCCTTGACCCTTTAGTTTCATGTAGTTTCAATAGCCATGTCTGCCAAACTGAAGATAGAAAACCAATTCTCTCTCCTGCTGTTGCTGCTGAGGACTGTATCACTGAGCCTTTGAAAAGACACCTTCTCAAGAACAGCATGGAGTAAACTGCTTCCTAACACTGGAAAAATATCCTCGACTCTGAACATCACTTGGGGGTGAATCTCATTGTGTAGGCCCTTTGCTTCATTTTGAATGAGTTTTCAGAGTTATAATCTCCCTTGCTCACTCTCTGTCTCTCTCACACACACACTAACCTGAAATATGATTTTTGGTAACACTGCCTATAACTTGACATTTTAAGACGAATGTGATTCTTAAAAATTTGACACAAATCATCTCTTCCTGTTCTATTTCTTCATTTTGTAACCAGAAATAACTAGACTTAGAGCCCTTACACTTGTTTATGACTGCAACATCTGAATTGCCCTCAGAAATGTATATTTGTCATGATTGCCAGCAAAGCTGAAGTATTGACTCTGCATTTGTTTGTTGTGGTTGATTCTTATCCAGACTCCATCATAATTATGCAGCTGTGTGTGTCTTCAACAGCAAAACACACCGCTTTTGATCTGGATCATTTAAAAGAAATTTGCCACTATTTAGATGTTTGACCAATAGCTATACTTCTAAAATCTTCAAAAGCAGTATTGTCCAGATGTCACAGTTTAGTTTATCATAAAAAGGAATATTTTTGCCGTATGCAATATCAAATAGACCACATGATAAAACTCAAGACCCATACTGAGAAAAATTCTATGTAAAATAGAAACAGAAAGTGAATATAGTTATAAAAAGCAAGTATCTTAAGTGAGAAGACTCTATAGTAAACTTAAAATTAGTAAGAGAATTTGATACAGTATCTGGATCCAAGATAGGTATTAAAATTTTTCTGTTCTTTGCTATTTAACAGAAAATACTGGTAATGGCAATGGAAAACGTTAAAATAACAAGCAAAAGTTAACATGCTCAGGTATTAACAAAGAAGATACTGGACCTATATGAAAAATTGTATTGACATGCATAGTAACAGAAGGAATGGAAAGGTAGATCATGTTCTTGAATGAAAAATCTAAATTTAAAATGTTAAATTTCTCCTGTTAGTATATACAAGTTAGTAAAATTTCCATTTGAATTGTAATTGAGTCTCTTAGAATTAGGTGAAACGGACTTAAAGATTTTAGCCCCCAAACAGTTTTTAGAAATTATAAGAACAGTGAGGGTCAGTTTGTCACTTGTCAACACATCTTATAAAGCCACTTTCATCTCTTGATAATGGCAAAAGTATAGTAAAACATTGGGAATAAGACAACACATTTCTTAAATAATGATAACGGCACTAAATAACTATGAGAAGGAAATAAAACCTGAACGCTTTCATCTTACAGATAGAAAAGTAAATTCCAGTCTGTTTAATGAGTTAGATGCCAAAAACTGAGCAATAAAAATTTTGCATGGAAAACTAGAATACTAAATTTATGAGTACCTTTTTCAAAACTACAAAACTATAAGCTACAACATGAACATGTGGAAGTGTTCATTTAAAACTGTTTATATTTTCCATGTGCATGTGGGGTAAGATGCTTCAGTTGTGTTTGACTCTCTTAACCCTTTGGACCATAGCCTGCCAGGCTCTGTCCATGGAACTCTCCAGGCAAGAATACTGGAGTAGGTTGCCACTTCCTCCTCCAAAGGATCTTCCTGACTCAGGGATAGAGCTCGTATCTCTTACCTCTCCTGCATGGGCAGGCAGATTCTTCCCACTAGAGCCACCTGGGAAGCCCCATATTTTCCACAGTTAGGGTTAAACAATGTTAATATACAATTTACACACATGAAAATATATTTAATATACATGATAGAAAAAGCAATAATTGGGCAATAATTTAGTATAGTGAACACCTTCTTTCAATGAATACTATGAATAGAGGAAGAAATGAACAGATAGTAAGAACAGAAGGGTAAATTCAATGGCCAAAAGCTATTAATATACTCAGTCTACAAGTCAGGGACATACAGATTAAGGAGGACTCAATTTATGCCGATCTGGCAAGAATTTTAGATGGCTATGCAACCCCTTGTTTGGAAAGTGGATGAATTTTACACCCCACTGACAGAAATGTATTAAGTGCCAAATCTCAATAAAATATTAAATGTTAGTAATGCCTAATGCGGCTCCCGACAACAATTAAAATTTAAAATTCTTAGGTCATCATACAGAGCAATTCTACTCTTTAGCACTATACCACAGGAAAAAAGAAAGTGTCAATTGCTAAGAACCTATACACAGAGGGTGTTGATAACAGTATTAACCCAGAGGACAAGAGCAGGAAACAATCAATGAGTGGCCATATCATGATACCCAGCAAGTGAACTATCACACATTCATGTGAAATTCTCAAGTGAGCTTGCAGATGTAGTAATAGATCACATACTATCATTTCACCAAATAAGGGTACATAAAGTGTGTTTAATTTATACTCTTTTTCACCCCATTTTTGGAAATGCTGAAAAGATCTGTGTGGTCTATCTAATATGGAATACTATGAGAGAAACACAGGGAAGGGGAACATAGAATTAATCATGACATAATGCATAAAAACATATGATGTGGTCCTATGCACATGTATGTTACAGATAAATATGTGACAGTAAGGTCAACAGAATATTTATGGTATTATTCTAGGATATTACCCTATCATTTTCCTGGAAACTTTATATTACAATTGTTTGAATGAATTTGAGTAATCAAAACATTTGTTGCAGAGAAAACTTATTCTCGTGTGAGAAATTTGATGTGTATTTATAGATTTTCAATATAATTATGCTTAATTATTTCATTTTCATTTTACTGTTGAAATGCTTTTCAGGATTTTAGTGAAGTAGGAATACAATTCTCCCCTCTCTTGCACTTAAAAATCCAATACCTCTAGTACCTCTTTTTAAAAAAGGATACACTTTTCCCTCCCTTGAATTCCTCTGCTTTACTCTGTGTTTTATGCTACTTTTGAGAAGAATTAGAAGCCATTTCAACAGATAATTTTAAACTATAACACCAAGATGACATATTAAATAACTTGAAGCAAATAATGAAAAGGAAGTTATCAAAATTGAATACATAATTTAACTGTAGCTAACTAACATTCATTACAAAGAGAAAACTTGTAGAACCTCTTAGAGTTCATTTCTAGTAAATAAAAATGTATAAGTAGATTTATAGATATTATAAACTTTCTAAACATTAAATACTTAGCAGAAATGAGTATATATTTTTCATCAGTGTATCCACTAAATGTTTATAGCACTCAAAAATTTCAGAATCAGAGTACCATTTATAATATCAATATAATATAAATAATGAATGCTAAAAATAATCCAAATAATCCAACAAAGCCAAAAAGCATGGCAACTCATTTATCAGCATTTTTATAACAAAATTTCATCTACGTAAACACAAGACAAATTTAAGACAACAGACTTCATATCCCTTAGTCTAAGCGTCAACATTTTGCTACATTCAGATAGTTTAAACAAAGATCATGTCAACCTTCTAATTTAAGTTCTTACAATATAAAGTTCTTCTGTCTGCATTTGAAAGGAATTTCAGTGTATGAGTACATAATCAGTTGTGCTCAGTCATGTACAACTCTGTGCGACCCTTTGGACTGTAGCCCTCCAGGCTACTGTTTCCAGAGGATTCTTCAGGCAAGAATACTCGAGTGGGTTGCCATACCCTCCTCCAGAGGATCTTCTCAACCCAGGGACCAAACCTGTCTGTTATGTCTCCTGCACTGGCAGTCAGGTTCATTACCACTAGGGCCACTTGGGAAGGAGCGGGGTGCAATTTCTGCCTCCAAGGGACCTTCCTAAACCAGGCAATGAACCACATCTCCTGCACTGAAGGCAGATTCTTTCATAGCCATCCAGGAAGCCCATATAGTCAGTTGCTGCTGCTGCTGCTGCTAAGTCGCTTCAGTCGTGTCCGACTCTGTGTGACCCCGTAGATGGCAGCCCACCAGGCTCCCCCGTCCCTGGGATTCTCCAGGCAAGAACACTGGAGTGGGTTGCCATTTCCTTCTCCAATGCATGAAAGTGAAACGTGAAAGAGAAGTCGCTCAGTCGTGTCCAAGTCTTAGCGACCCAATGGACTGCAGCCTACCAGGCTCCTCTGTCCAAGGGATTTTTCAGGCAAGGGTACTGGAGTGGGGTGCCATTGCCTTCTCTGATATAGTCAGTTAGGTGGATATTATGATAGAGCTGATTTACAGCAATTTACTCATAAATGGGCTTCCCTGGTGACTCACTGGTAGAGAACTCACCTACCAATTTAGGAAAAGTGCATTCGATCCTTGAGTGAGGAAGATCCCCTGGAAAAGAAATGGTAACCCACTCTAGTATTCTAGCCTGGAAAATCCCATGGACAGAGGAGCCCAGCAGGAGTGGGTTACTGTCCATGGGGTCACAAACAAGTCGGACAAACTTAGTAACTAAACAACGAAAAATAAATATTCAAGCTATATCTGAAAGACAGTGAGCTGCAGTAATGCTAGTGAGTATTTAAAAAACACATTATTAAAATCAGCTTAAATTCTTTAATATGCTCAGGAAATTCTCAATGTAGAATCAGAGATTAGCACCATATAACGTTCAAGACAACGCATTCGATCTGCAAGAACTGAGGCTTCAAATTGCCACTTAGTTTCACAAGTATATGCACATTTAGAATCAAATGTCACTGCTTATAAATACCTTTGAGGTTGTTCATATTATTTGTACAACTCTGTACAACTCTGTGCGACCCTTTGCACTGTAGCCCTCCAGGCTACTGTTTCCAGAGGATTCTTCAGGCAAGAATACTTGAGTGTGTTGCCATACCCTCCTCCAGAGGATCTTCTCAACCCAGGGATCAAACCTGTGTCTGTTCCATTACATATTTTAGATCATGAAATCATTCTTTGTGATCTAAAAATAGTCTTCATTTTCAATCACATATTTGAAGTTTGGATGATGTTATTTTCCATTATTCTATGAGAATTTTTGTAGCTAAATCTTTGTGACTATCCACAAATATATTCAATAGCAAAGGATATACAATAAGGGAATGGGCAATGGGTAGAATGAAAAGACTTTTGGACCAGGCCTGATAGGAGGCTGTCTGTGGTTGTGGAGGAGTCTCTTTGATCTGAGAATATAGTGCTATAACTTCAACAGGTTGAAAAAAAGTACAATAGTTATTAAGAGTGGAATAGGGATAGAAAAACAAAAATCAGGAAATTGGCAAATACAAATTCACTACCTTTATCATTTTGGTTAAATTGTCCCTATACAGCTCACAATAAACTGTGGAAAATTCTGAAAGAGATGGGAATACCAGACCACCTAACCTGCCTCTTGAGAAATCTGTATGCAGGTCAAGAAGAAACAGTTAGAACTGGACATGGAACAACAGACTGGTTCCAAATAGGAAAAGGAGTACGTCAAGGCTGTATATTGTCACCCTGCTTATTTAACTTCTATGCAGAATACATCATGAGAAACGCTGGATTGGAAGAACACAAGCTGGAATCAAGATTGCCTGGAGAAATATTAATAACCTCAGATATGCAGATGACACCACCCTTATGGCAGAAAGTGAAGAGGAACTAAAAAGCCTCTTGATGAAAGTGGAGAGTGAAAAAGTTGACTTAGAGCTCACATTCAGAAAACGAAGATTATGGCATCAGGTCCCATCACTTCATGGGAAATAGATGGGAAAGCAGTGGAAACAGTGTCAGACTTTATTTTGGGGGGCTCCAAAATCACTGCAGATTGTGACTGCAGCCATGAAATTAAAAGACGCTTACTCCTTGGAAGAAAAGTTATGACCAACCTAGATAGCATATTCAAAAGCAGAGACATTACTTTGCTGACTAAGGTCCATCTAGTCAAGGCTATGGTTTTTCCTGTGGTCATGTATGGATGTGAAAGCTGGACTGTGAAGGAGGCTGAGCACCGAAGAATTGATGCTTTTGAACTGTGGTGTTGGAGAAGACTCTTGAGAGTCCCTTGGACTGCAAGGAGATCCAACCAGCCCATTCTGAAGGAGATCAGCCCTGGGATTTCTTTGGAAGGAATGATGCTGAAGCTGAAACTCCAGTACTTTGGCCACCTCAAGTGAAGAGTGACTCATTGGAAAAGACTCTGATGCTGGGAGGGACTGGGGACAGGAGGAGAAGGGGACGACCGAGAATGAGATGGCTGGATGGCATCACGTACTCGATGGACGTGAGTCTGAGTGAACTCCGGGAGATGGTGATGAACAGGGAGGCCTGGCGTGCTGCGATCCATGGGGTCGCAAAGAGTTGGACACAACTGAGCGACTGAACTGAACTGATACAGCTCAAATTTTTCCTAAAAAGTTCTGGAACACAAAATCCCTTGCTATACAGCAAAGACTAATATTTGTGTAAGAACAAATTATTGTGATATTTTATAGTAGTGTTAGTGAGTTTTTGTTTGGGGTGAGCTTTTCTAGGTACAATGAGCACAAAGACCATTTTTTCAATTAAGCAAGAAACAGAGCAATGAGAAACTGCTCATTTGCAATCATGCTGCTTGAAAATCATTCAAAACTCCATCAAGATATACAGTCAGAAATTAATATACACTAAGCTTGTACACATTAAACCTACCTGGTTTAATCCTTCCTGTAACGTGTCTACTTTCTGCAAATTCATGGCTTGCAGACCATTTGCATTTCATTTTGTCAAACAGGGAGGAAGAGGTGGTTTTTTACTACAAATTCAGTTCCTTGGGCCATACTACAGACCTACTGACTCTACACACTGCTAGGAATCTGTTTTATCTAGTCTGTCATTTGTTACTTTCTCTTAAAGGTTGTAACCAGAGCAGCAGGAACAATTTTTTAAAGGGTGTAATGAGAATGTAGTTAAGTATTAATACTTTATTGACTAGTACATTTAATAACTTCAAAATAACCACAACCTGTCTTTTGTTAAAGGGCTCATAAGCGACATAACTGACAAGTGGCGTAATTGGCTTTTGTCAAAATTTTAGACATAACTCATGTTTGCTTCCTGCCCCCACCCAACTGATCAAAGAATGTATATCCAAATGGAAAAGACTGAGAAAATATATTATCTAAGGTAGAAGCATATGTTATTTATTAATAGCAACAGCGACCAACAAGAGCAACATAGCTAGCATGGAGGGAAAACACTGAGAAGAGATTTACACTCTGGCTGCAATCATCCCATTTCTAGTTAGCACTGTGATTCAGAGTCTGTTTGGATAGGAATCCTAAACTACCTGATACCACTATTAATTGAGGTAGTTATCTTTGCTTACAGAGAGCCAGTAGGTACTAGGAGAGATAGCTGATGACTGACCCAGGTCTGTCTGATGAAACATCAAAGAATCTACAAGCCAGCACTTGAAGACATGCTTGGTGTGTCTGTATTTATTTCTCTAGACTTTAACAAGATGAATTCATGTCCTCAGAATTTGAATACTTTCAACTTGGAATCTTTTTTAAGATCTGAAGATGTTTTAATTGAGAGGGCCAAAGTAACCCCACCTTTTCAAAACCATGTATGGGTATCAAAACAAACTGATGCTAAAGTAAGATGCTGACTCAGTAATTTCTTAAACAGGTCTCTGGAGCTAAGGTGATCTTGATATCATCTTTGAAAGCCTAATAAAACCTCTTAAAATGATCGTAACGGTTTTTGAAAAGTTTATATTAGAGAGATCAAATTACCATTTCTACAGTTTCATGAAGAGCCTTTGTATTCTCTGTGGGATGGTGCATAAAATAATTTAAGAATAGAACAACAGGGTGTAAATCTAATTTATTTAAATAGTGACATGCAAGATTTGAAGGTGAGTGATGAACACAGAATAGTAGTCCAAGAAATTCTAAAACTTCATGATGCACAGCGTAACCTGACATTTTTCCTTAGATATTCTAGAGCAGATAGTTTTGCAAAATATGTTTTCTTTATGATAAACTACTGTAATTTTTCATTTAGAACTTCCATTAACTGTAGAAAAAGTAAAACTGCAAATACAAAGGTCAAAAGAGAATAACACAAAGTCATAGGCAGCAAAGTTAATGACAGTATTCTGTGGGAATACTGCAAGCAACTCGATGGCAGTATTGATGATTTCCTAGCAAAATGCTAACCTCTAAAATTGAGAGGTCATGAATAAACCTATTACCACTGCAGAGTTTGGAAATTCTATTAGAAATCTTATATTTAAGACTCTGGGGTCAGGTGGATTCATCTTTTAATTTTGCGCACCTAAAGAAGCACCATCTCATTTAAAATTTTCAGGTCAGAAAATGAAAAAATCCATATTGTTCATAAAAATGGAAAACTATTAAAAATAGAATACCTATGATAAATGAGTGAATCTAGAGATTAATCTGTCAGTATTTTCCTCTTCCAGCCTACCTCAACCACTAGTTCACATGATGTGCAAACCTTCATAATAGGTTCAGCTATTGCACTTTACATCAAGTATTAATACAGCAGATTTTTGGCCCAATGAGACCCTACAGATTATTGATTCTATCATTTTTACTCTAAGTCTCCCGAATCCTTTTAATGTTCATGTTTTGTCTCCTACCCAGGTCTACAAATGATGCATCATTTTATTATCCTTCCTGCAAACATTTTAGACAACTTTGTACCTTCCTGTTTCCCTTTGGCAAACCATACCATGGTGAAACCCAATTATTGGGCTACTCTGTATCTAGATTCATGCACTTGAACTTATTAGACAAAAATGCATTGCTATGCTGGCATTGAAACACTTCATGATAAACCTGTTAAACCTGGAGTCTCTAATGTTGCCCAGTACTAGGTCATTTATTTTCCCCATGCAAATTTGATTTTATAGTTTTATTTCTTTTTCTTCAGCTTCCAAAACTACCAGTATGTCCTCACTCTCAGTTAATGACCCTGTTCAAAAGAGAATTTCAACACACATTCCCTCACATCTTCCAAGGCATTCCAGTGGTTAAGACTCTGCACTTCCAGGGGAGGAGGCACAAGTTCAATCCCTGGTGGAGGAACTTGGCTGCATGGCATGGCCAAGAAATGAAAAAGGTAAACACATTGCCTCATGTACCCATCCACTGTCATTAACACAAGCACCAATTTCCGCCCCTTACCCCCTCTAGAGAAGTCTACCACGTCAGATCATCCATCCTACTGTACATATGTGAGAGCTGTCGAGGACTGACAGAGGATCACCAGGAACATGCACGAAGTAAACGGTAGGCCTCTGTGCTTATCGTGGCAAGTGAGAGCACAAGGAGCACCAAGGATACTGGGGCAAGAGGGAGGTGGGAGGGGCATGTCACAGGGTTTAGGTTGGTGCTGTGTGAAGTTGGATGAGCCTAAAGCAGTGGAGGTTTTTCTGGATGGGGTGCTGGTAATAACTAAGGGCAATTCAATAATATGAGATCTTTATTCTCATCTAGGAGGCAGAAGAAAGGCTGCAGAACTAGGGTTGCCACTGGAAAAGAGATAACAGTCACACAAATTAGCTGGACATAGCATTGTTTTGTTTATTGGGAACACCTTATCTCTGTCTAGATTCAGCTAGAAATCCTATGACTTGGCTGTAACATAGTTAAAAGTAACAACAAATTACTCTAAGAACTATCTTAAGGCATTACTTCAGCAATGTCTTTTTCCTAGTATCATTTTTTTTTCTTAGCAGATATTTTTTATATCACACTAACATGATATTTTTCTAATCACAATAACCACCCCCCCAATCCCATTTTTCCATTTTTATTATTGCCCTTACTTCTGTTTTCCTTTATGGCTAAGTTGTTTGAAGGAGGTAATTATGTTTTCGGCTTCAGTTCCTTTCTTCCTACTCTCGAATTCATTTGAGCATTCCCCAAACACGCTGCCAAATTTAGTCTTCTCAAAGACCTCTCAAATCTATTGATCATCATTTCTTTAGAATTTCTGATGTTGTTCACATGACAATGCTTTATTTGGCTTCCAAAAATGAGTTTTCCACCCTGTATTTTAAAGATAATTCCTTCTTGGTCCTCAGCATCGATTCCTTTTCACATATCTTTTAGAACACTTCAGAGATCAGTCTTATTTTTTTCTCCTCTATCTACATTTTCCATCCCCAAGGAAAGGAAACACAAAAAGGCAAAATGGTTGTCTGAGGAGGCTGTACAAATAGCTGTGAATAGAAGAGAAGCAAAAGGCAATGGAGAAAAGGAAAGACATACCCATTTGACTGCAGAATTCCAAAGAATAGCAAGGAGAGATAAGAAAGCCTTCCTCAGTGATCAGTGCAAAGAAATAGGGGAAAACAACAGAATGGGAAATATCTTCAAGAAAATTAGAGATACCAATGGAATATTTCATGCAGAGAGGCACAAGAAAGGACAGAAATGATATGGACCTAACAGAAGCAGAAGATATTAAAAAGAGGTGGCAAGAATACACAGAAGAACTATACAAAGAAAAGATCTTCATAACTCAGATAATCACGATGGTGTGATCGCTCACTACAACCAGCCATCCTGGAATGTGAAGTCACGTGGGCCTTAAGAAGCATCACTATGAACAAAACTAGAGGAGAAGATAGAATTCCAGTTGACCTATTTCAAATCCTAAAAGATGATGCTGTGAAAGTGCTGCACTCAACATGCTAGAAAATTTGGAAAACTCAGCAGTGGCCACAGGACTGGAAAATGTCAGTTTTCATTCCAATCCTAAAGAAAGGCAATGACAAAGAATATTCAAACTGCCGCACAACTGCACTCATCTCACATGCTAGCAAAGTAATGTTCAAAATTCTCCAAGCCAGGTTTCAACAGTATGTGAACCGTGAACTCCCAGATGTTCAAGCTGGATTTAGAAAGGCAGAGAAACCCGAGATCAAGTTGCCAACATCCACTGGATCATCGAAAAAGCAAGAGAGTTCCAAAAAAATATCTACTTCTGCTTTATTGACTATGCCAAAGCCTTTGACTGTGTGGACCACAACAAACTCTGGAAAATTCTTAAAGAAATGGGAATACCAGATCACCTGACCTGCCTCTTGAGAAATCTGTATGCAGGTCAGGAAGCAACAGTTACAACTGGACATTGACAATAAACTGGCTCCAAATAGGGAAAGGAGTACATCAAGGCTGTATATTGTCACCCTGCTTATCTAACTTATATGCAGAGTACATCATGAGAAATGCTAGGCTGAATGAAGCACAAGCTGGAATCAAGATTGCCGGGAGAAATATCAGTAACCTCAGATATGCAGATGACACCACCCTTATGGCAGAAAGTGAAGAAGAACTAAAGAGCCTCTTGATCAAAGTGAAAGAGGAGAGTACAACCATTGGCTTAAAACTCAACATTCAGAAAACTAAGATCATGGCATCTGGTCCCCTCACTTCATAGCAAATAGATGGGGAAACAGTGACAGACTTTTTTTTTTTTGGCTCCAAAATCACTGCAGATGGTGATTGCAGCCATGAAATTAAAAAATGCTTACTCCTTGGAAGAAAAGCTATGACCAACCTAGACAGCATATTAAAAAGCAGAGACATTACTTTACCAACAAAGGTCCACCTGGTCAAACCTATGGTTTCTCCAGTGGTCATGTATGGATGTGAGAGTTGGACTGTGAAGAAAGCTGAGCACTGAAGAATTGATGCTTTTGAACTGTAGCCTTGGAGAACACTCCTGAGAGTCCCTTGGACTGCAAGGAGATCTACCTAGTCATTCCTAAAGGAAGTCAGTCCTGAATATTCATTGGAAGGACTGATGCTGAAGCTGAAACTCCAATACTTTGGCCACCTGACGTGAAGAACTGACTCATTTGAAAAGACCCTGATGCTGGGAAAGATTGAAGGCAGGGGATAAGGGAACAACAGAGGATGAGATGGTTGGATGGCATGACTGACTCAATGGGTGTGAGTTTGAGTAAACTCCAGGAATTGGCAATGGATAGCGAGGCCTGGCATGCTGCAGTTCACGGGGTCACAAAGAGTCGGACACGACTGAGCAACTGAACTGAAATTTGACACAGAGACTCCTATTTTGTCAAATAAATTTAAATACCAATGAAACACCAATTTCCTACTACATCTTCAGCGTGATCCTCTTCCCTCAGTTTCAGAACCCTTGCTCCAACTGATTGCTTAGTATTTCCAATCAGGTATCTTTAAGAAGTATCATGCCCAGAATTGAACTTTGAAACTTATCCTCCAAAACAGAACAAAAAGTCCTGATCTTCCTTCAAGTTTTCACATTTCAGTTAAAGACAACCCTGCCCTACTGGTTGCTTTGGACAAAAATCTTGGAGTCATTATTAATGTTTTTCTTTCTCAGTCAACATTCATTATCGTCTATTGGTCTGTGTTTAGATCACTATCATGTTTTACCACTTCAGTTGTACCACTCTTGTCCAAACCACAATCATCTGTTTCCCAGGTGGGCAGAGCAGATCTGAGCATGGCCTCTGATTGGGCTTCATCCCTCAATAGTCTAATTTTAATATGTCACTTGTATTATTCTTCCAATGACCAGTCACAGCACCCTCTATGCATTGATGATTTTAGATGGTCAATTTCATCTACTATTCACTCTGTTTAAGCTTTACTGGGACACCTCAGTTAGTTTCTCACCTCATGGACACTTACCAACGCTTTTCGGTGTTATTTTTTCCAGTTATAAACATGGCTGTCTCCCTCACTTCCTCCAAAGCTTTTTTCTAATGTCACTTTCTCTAGGAGGCTTATTGTAACAACCCAATTTTGAACTCTACTCCTACTTCTCCACTCATATTTACCCCTATATTTATTATTTAAAAATAAATTCCATACAAGTTTAAAAGGAAAATGCAAAAATAGATATTAGGAACATCTACATATCCATATATCCTAGGAAAAAATGTCATAATTGTTATTAGGCTTCAAACTCCAAGTTATATAAGACATAAAAACTTTTATAAATATTAAAGATTGTGTGGCATCAATTCTCTAAGGTAAATTATAATAAGACATTAAATTGGAGTTTTCCTCAGGTGATAAGTATTAATAGCCACAATTTTCAAATTAATTTTTCAAGTTAAAAACAAAACAAAACCAGTCTGACAGGGAGTAGGCAAAAGTTTAAGATAAACAATTCATAAATTAGCAAAATGGCCAATAAAACCTAAAAACAATGCACCAAGGCAGTCAGCAAATAATGACGTCCCTTCGACTATCCCATGGAAGTAAAATCACTTTGTAAAGATTTAATAAATATATTTCTATTCTTAGAAGATAAACCTAAGAAGAAAATATTAATAAAGCAACATACAAATATGTCTTGGTAGATCCACACAATAGAATATTCTGTAGCCATTACGAAAGTGAGCTTAATACTCAAGTTGAACTAGATAGAGTTTTTATGAGTCTTCGTTGAGGGAGAAAAGTAAGAAATAGAATTTAAGTTTGGTAGATTAATGGCTAAGAACCTGTATCTGTGTATGCCTACATTTGTGTATATGAGTGTTGCATTTATATAATGTATATCATACATAGCATCAATACATGTATTTATACAAGCATGGAGTTAATAGTGTAGTGTAAGTATTACATTAACATGGTACATAGAGGTGTATTTGGAGGTGACTTGCTGAGGAAAATGGATGACTTATACGGGAAGAAGGTAAGAAGGGAGATAGAAATAAGGAAAAGTCAATCTACCTAAAAATGTAGGATTTTATTGATCCATTTTTGTAAACATGTATATTTGCATGACATTCAAATTTTTTTAAATGAGAAAGTTAGGTTTTGAAATAAAAACATTGCTATTAAACATTAGACGTGGGTTAAAGCATCTGCCTGGAATGTGGGAGACCCGGGTTCGATCCCTGTGTTGGGAAGATCCCCTGGAGAAGGAAATGGCAACCCACTCCAGTACTCTTGCCTGGAGAATCCCATGGAGGGAAGAGCCTGGTAGGCTACAGTCCATGAGGTCGCAAAGAGTCGGACACGACTGAGCGACTTCACACACAGATGATATTTGGAGTACTCCTTCAAAGGAATACTCTTAAAGATTATAAGTGAAATGGCAAGTAAATGTATTGCAAAGATCAATAAGAAAACATGAACAGAACATAAAAGCGTATGAAACACTATAAAACCAGCAGATAGCGATATGGTTTCATCACAACATAGCAAAACTATTCAACTATTCCCATATCATAAAACTTCCATCAGTACTGTAGTGAGTAACAGGTGATACTTATTAACAATCTCAGACATTTTTATGCATATGTATTTATCATTTTCATGCTGTTTATACAATATACAATTTCATTCCAAAGAGTGAATTTGATTACTTCAGTGAGATAAATCTGTTCTTATAATCTTAAATTCTGAATTCTACTTAAAAAACAAAGTGTAACCTGACTACATGCATCAAATAATCTCTCCATTAACTTACCCTTTGCCATGTTTAGGTGTTCACTTTTGTTGTCTTTTAAGTCACATTTATACATCTTAACTGTCAAATTCAATGTATCATCCCCTTTAAAAATGCTCTCATGCATAGATTTCTAAAGCAAATTGAACTCTCATTTCAAAAGTCATTTATTATCTTGGAAAAGTGTTTTAATAATCTCCAGTTCAGAAAAATTATCCACATATACTTAAATGATGACCTCGTTATTCTTAGAACTCTGAAAGACATAAGATAACTGCATTCTGAAGACATCAGTTTAATGTATTATTGCTTAATGAACCCTATACTGAAATAATTAACAAGATGTAGTTCTAAGCATCATAAGTCTTATTTAGGTTGCTGATTCATTGCAAAACACATGCAACAGAAAGTTTCACGCTGAAAGAAAATTTTTCATCATACTCATGAGCTCACCTGCCTAACTCCATGTTGACTATTTTACTAATGATTAATTGGCTAAAAAAGGCTCAGCACTATTAAGGGTTATATTTCAACTTTCACCAGCAAGTAGTTTGAAGTTGAGATGCTTCCCTTCTCCATATGTCTTATTACAATTAACATCAGCTGAAAACTGTTGTCATGGAAAAAATGTTATTCACCTGCTGAGAAAACTTCAAAAACTATCCCACTGTGTTCCTTTGTGTATCCACAAACTTACCTTCCCTGCCATGCGCACCTCCAGTTGGCTTTGCAATTCCATCTCCAGTATTAGATGCCAGGTACTCTGTATTCACTGATCATACTCCACTCATTCCAACTTTTTAGTCTTGAAATGCAGTTACTTAGTGGGATGATCACCCCTCCCCTCTGTATCTGACCCTATGGATCCTGCAGCTGCAGCTAATATGTAAATTCTTGCAGGAGGTCATTTTTTGTTTATTTGTTTTGCCATTTGTCCCATTGTTGCTTTTAGATAACCCTTCTTTTTATCCTGATATTCGTTTTTATCTCTCTTAAAGAAGGTTTCATATTCTGCTCTTTAGTCCAACTACCAGTGCAATTGCTTTAGTCCACTCCAATTAGACTCTAAGCTCCTGGAGCAAAGTTATCCTGTCTTACCTATATGTTTGTTTCTCTCATAAGGCATATTGCAGTACTGTGCATCTATTCAAAAGTCAAGAATAAATGTTTGTCAGGACTAAGAGCAAATTGTATTCCCAGCAACCTAAAATATTGTTAGATATTATATTAGAAATTTAGTCTGCTTCATTTACAAACAAGTTCCCATATAAGTGGTTTTCTGAGTTTAGTTTAAAAAACTAGCCAAATTTGAAGTTATTACTGCACTGAAGGTAAAATAAGTGATAATACAAGCTAGCCAAAATGGACCCAAGCTATATTCCTTCCTGACCAGGGTAACAGATGATACAGAATTTAAAGTCATCACCAAATTCTACACATTTGAAATTTTAATAATAGTCATGGTTACATGACAGATTACATATGGAGCCGGGGAAAGATGTATTGAGTATCATGCCGAACACACACACAGAATAGACCTGATTTTTTGTTTTTCTTACCCAACCCTCATAAAAATTCTATATGAACTCTTCGTACAGTTTTTAAGATGACTGGCTTATACTGTCGCTGACTTCTTAGCTTTTAAGCCTCGAGATGACCCACTATCTAGTAAGAGAGACCATTCTGGGCGTGCCAAGATTATTAAAATAATCTTTACCACTCAGCTTAATTTCTATTTATGACCATGGTTTCCAAATATTCATGACTTCTTACTCTGTTTTGGCTCTTGTAACAACAAAATACCACACTCTGAGTACTTTATAAACAACAGAAATGTATTACTCACAGTTCTGAAGACTGGGGTGCCAGCGTGGCTGGGTAAGTACCGGTCAGTCATAGGTTGCTCCTTTGATCCTCTCCTGGCAGACCCTGCAAGGGAGCCCAACTAAGGCTTCTTATAAGCTTCTTATAATCTTACTGATGAGAGTAGAACCCTCAAGACCTAATCACCTCTTCAAGCGGCCCATCCACTGATACCATCACATTGGGTTTGGGGACTGAACACGTGAATTTGAAGGGGACACAAATACTGAGACCACAGCAATGGCCATCAGTATCTTCCTTGTTTGTTTAGTTATCTGGTATCTATATCTCCCAAAGAAATATAATATCCATGAGGACAAGGACTATTTTTTTTCTGATGACTGCTGAGCCATTAAGCACACAGCACACACCTGCAATGCGTGGGCCAGTCAGTGGCTCTTTCATCAGTGGCATTAAGATCACCTGGAAGGTGTTAAAAATGCAAATCTGTGGGTGCTACCCCAGGGCTACTAAATCAGAACCTCTAGGGAAGAAACTTGGTGATCAATGTGTGCTGTCTCAAACCTTCCAAACTGTTGGGTTTTTCTTTTTATTATTTATTTTTGGCTACACCTGGTCTTTATTGCTGCACATGGGCTTTCTCTAATTGCGACCAGCAGTAAGCAGGGCTGCTCTTTGCTGTGGTGTGCAGGCTTCTCACTGCAGCAGCTTCTCTCCTTGCGAAGTATGGGCACTAGGTACACAGGCTCAGCAGTGTGGCGCGTGGGCTTCACGTGGGCTTAGTTGCACTGGGGCATGTGGAATCTTTCTAGACAAGGGATGATGGAATTCATGTCCCCCGCTTTCGCAGGCAGATTCTCAACCACTAGACCACTAGGAAAGTCCCCTCCAACTTATTTTGATGCATGCTAAAATTTAAGAACCACTGGCCTAGAACAAGGCATTTAATAAATATGTGGTGCATAAGCATATGAATGAGTTTAAGTAACATAAGAATTTCAAACATGTATAACATAATGATATAAAAGAGCATATTTTGAAACTACCACAGTAAAACAATATAAACGAAATTATACCAATTTTATATAATTAAATGAGATGAATGATAATACCATAGGCTTATTTGTTTTGCCCATCTGTCTCTCTCTCTTCTTAGCCACTGGAAATCCTAAGAAAAAAACTTTGTATGCTTACCGGTGATGACTCAGGACTTGAACAGACAAGCTTAAACATTTAATTTCTGACTCAATTGCTTGCTCTTAGTTTTCTTTCAGGAAGTATGACGTTATATACTTCAGCATAGAGTGAAAAATCTATTATAGCCAGGTTCTACTTTCAGTCCTCCTCATAGGCTTTTGAAAAGCTACCTTTCATAAGATTATTAAGAAATGGTAAGGAATACCAGCATAAAGGACTTCCCAGGTGGTTCAGTGGTAAAGAATCCACCCACAATGCAGGAGAGATGCAGGTTTGATCCCTGGGTTGGGAAGACTCCCTGGAGTAGGGAATGGCAAACCCCTCTAGTATTCTTGCCTGGAAGACTCCATGGACAGAGGAACCTGGCGGGCTCCAGTCCATGGGGTCGCAGAGTCAGACACGACTAAAGAGACTGGGCACACATGCACACACACACACACCCCTGCATCAGCATCCCTGAGACCTGAATTCTGACAAGGAACGAAATTAAATATCCAGATTCAACAAGATTTAAATGATTTATGTGGCTCTCTCCTGAAGCAGCAGATTCTCATTATAGCAAAATTAGTTGAATTTCAAATTAATCAAGCAGGTCAATTATGAGACTATAGGACCAGCTGATCAGCTCCATCCTTGGGAAATAGAATGAAGTTAGTTTTATAAATTATAAGAAAAACGATAAAATGCTTCTGCTCTGATACACAGAGCCCTTGGAGCTCAGTGTTTTTCTTCACCAGTATGACTTTACTGAATGAGACAATATAGAGTAATTATTTTTCTCTTTAATCAATGATACAGTGGCCTTACACATCACAAATATGGTACAGGAGTCTGTCTAAATTTAAGATAAGCTTTGAAAATAAGACAGTTTTAACAAGAATCTATGTGCCAGAATCTAAACAGCTATTTGTCTATCTCAGTAACAGACAGGCACTGTCTACTGTGAGCAAAAAGCCTCATTGTTTTTGAGTCTAGAAATAAGTATATATGATGGCAATGATTTAGCATTCATTTAAGATACCTTGGTGAAATATTTTTATCATCCTTTGCGAAGGAATAACGCACAAAAAATCATCCAATTTAGTTAGTAGAGTAAGAAAGCAACAAATTCTCTGTGTCAGATTTTGTAAGAATTTTCTGTTCCTTAGGTCTGCTCTGTATGGGTATTTTCATGTCTCACTGCGGTATGCACGCTATAACCAGTCACACCAACCAGCACTCCTTCCACACGGCCACATCTGAACAGCATGAATCACCTCCACACGCCAGAGAGAGCTCCTCTGCTTCTGTCAGAGTAATAAGGTCTGAAAAATTTGACGGACTCTATTGTTGCGAGTGGCATTATCACATTTGTTCTCTATTTCTAATGGGAAATACAGTTTTGAATGTATGTATGGAAGGTAATTTGACAATTATCTAACAATTATTTCTTACAAATCCCTTTCCTCCTTTACTACAGATAACACTTCTGTGTGTACACGCATTCAGTGACAAATTTTTATATTCCCAACACCTTCAGCCAAGAAGCACTGGCTGCTGAAGACGGTGAGATTTCAGGCAATTTCAGGATGATACAAAGGTACTGATTTTGCTTCTGTCCAAAATGCTTTAATGCCAGTTTGGATACACTCACTTTTATATGAAGCCAGACCTTGGTAGATTATTTGGAATTGATGTCTGTCACAGAACAAATCCATTTCTTTTTCACTAAATAAACTAAATTGAGTTACTTCCTATCAACTGGAATACTAATAAAAGTGAGATATTAATCATTTGCCATAGATTCAAATGTTTTAAACGAGCTGTCAATAAAACTTCTTATCTTAAATACAACATATATAATTTATGTTTATATATTTTAAAGAGTTAACTTAGTCATGGTACTTTCAAAAAATAACAGTAGGTACACCAGCTGCAAGGCAGTGAGCAGGAGGCTTTTGGTGGAAGACTGTTTCATGTGCTTTGGCACCAACATAGAAAGGCTAGACATGTTTCCTGTATGCACTATACACACACAGAACAGCAACAACTTGACCACACTCACTCCAAAACTCTTACCCAAAGGCAGAAGCAATACATTATTTTAAGTTATTTGTGGAAAGGGTCCTGTCTAAATCAGTTAAGTAAATCTCTTTAAAACTTGACTAAAAGTGGATTTACTTTCCCAGAAATAAGAAAGCTTTGAAAATGAAATCTCAAATAAAAATTTTTTTATCTTGTTTATTCCAACAATGATTTAACTTCTCAGAAATGATTTTGACATAAAAATTGAAAACATTTCAAAACATAAAGAAATCAGAACTGATATAACAGAATTAGCAAGTATATCACCACATATAGAATATCTGTGGTTCAACAATACAGTGGTTTTGTAGTTTTTAGTTCTTAACAAACATTTGTTTTACACTTACTTGTGTTACATGCTTATGTCTAAGATACACTGATGATCAAAATACACACATTTCCTGCCTTTATTAATCTTATGGTCTAGGAGGAAAGAGAGAACAACAGCAGATATACATTTCAGGGATACAGGTGGTGTGAAAAGGGGGAGGAAAAACCTAAAACAAAAAAGCAAACATATGTTTATATCAAGAAATAAATTTGACCTGAACCCGTAAAATTTCCAGAACACATAGGCAGAAAGTTCCTTGACATCAGTCTTGGAAATGGCTTTTTGGATTTAACACCAAAAATAAAGACAACAAAAGCAACTTTTTAAAAAAAGTGGGACTATATCAAACGAAGAACCTTTTGTACAGCGAAGGAAACCATCAACAAAATATCAAGGCAATCTATTGAATGGGAGAAAATATTTGCAATCATTCAGCTGACAATGGGTTAATATCTGAAGTATATAAAGAACTCAAACAATTCAATAGCAAAAGAATCCAATTAAAAATGGGCAGAGTAACTGAATACACAGGTTTTTTTTTTCCCAAAAACGTCATACAGATAGCTGATAGGCACATGAAAAGATGTTCAACATCACTAACGATCAGAGAAATGCAAATCAGAACCACAATTAGATCTCATCTCACATCTGTCAGAGTGGCTATCATCAAAAAGACAAGAAATAGCAAGTGTTGGTGAGGATGTGAAAAAAAAGGAACTCTTGTGCACTGTTGGTGGGAAGGTAACTTGATGGAGCCACTATGGAAAACAATATGGAGGTTGCTAAAAATAGAACTACAGTATGATTCATCAGCTTTACTTTGACTATTTATCTAAGGAAAATGAAAACACTAATTTAAAAAGACATGCAGTCCCTTGTTTATTGCAGCCCTTTTTACAATAGCCGAGATATGGAACAGCTTTAACATATACTGATGGATGAATAAATAAAATGTGGTGCGGGCACAGCTTGATTTTTACACTTTGTGCAAAAAATTATGCGTCAAAGATACTGCATTTTTTTTTAGAAACTGAAGGTTTGTGGAAACCCTACAGTGTCAGATGATGGTTAGCATTTTTAGCAATAAAATATTTTTTTATTAAGATATAAACTTTGTTTTTTTTTAGACATGATGTAACACACTTAACAGACTACAGTTCATTGTGAACGTAACTTTTATATACACTGGGATACCAAAACATTCATGCGACTCACTGTATCATAATATTTGTTTTATTGTGATGGTCTGGAAGTAAACTGGCAATATCCCTGAGGGATGCCTATGCACACACACACACACACACACACAACACACACACACAAACAGTAGGAAATTATTTGCCGATAAAAAAGAATGAAATCTTGCCATTTGCAACTGCATGAATGCCACTTGAAGGCATTATTCTAAGTAAAATGTACCAGGCATAGAAAGAAAAAAATTCCTGTAAACTCACTGATATGTAGACTCTAAAACAAAATAACATAAAATATGGAGCTCATAGACACAGAGAATAGGTTGGTGACTGCTAGACGTGGGGAGGTGGGGAGCAGGAGAAATGAATGAAGGGGATCAAAAGGTATACATTCCCAGTTAAATAAATACATCATGTAATGTACAGTATGGCGAATATAGTTTAAAATACTCTATTGAATATTTGAAAGTTGCTGAGAGCATATCTTAAAGTTCTCATCACAAAAAAGCAACTAAAATGTCATGTCATTTTTACAACAAAACTTTTGCTCTGATTTGACAGGAAATAAATTTGTTTTCTGAATAAAAAATAAGAGAAATTTAGAGATTTCAGAATAAAACAATATGGATAGTTTACACATCTCAAAAATTGTTTTTTACTTTATAAATGAAGTACCCAACTGCATTTTAAATGATTCTTTTGGACAAAGTAACTATATATACAACTTCTCGCAAATCCATATAATCATTAAAAGTAGAAACACATTAGAAGATTATAAAACCATAATCTTATAAAACCAGTTTATTTATGCTTGAGGAAAAATGTTTTTTGATAAGAGCATATTAAATTCTTTAAAAAGAGCAGGTTTATAAAATGTAAATTATCCTTCTTTATTTCTTTGATTTGAGTCCAAATATTTAGATTTTTAGGGAAGAGCTGATGTAAATGAGAAAATTCTTTCCACAAATCCTAGCCCAAATGATTGTAGCTAGCGTTCTTTGATCCAATAATGCTGAGAAATTATCATGAGAAAAAAGTTCAAGCATCTACAGTGGAATAGGAATAATACTGGAAAGCGTCCGTGAATGAAACTCATTTCTTTTCAAAGAGCATACAGAGTGAAGGAAAAAATCAAGCAGTAATATGAGGAAAGGCACAGAATAGTTTTCCAATTTCACTATAAAAAGTCTGACAAAAGAGCAAGTTACCTGTAAAATGTATTTTCCACATTTTCTCTCTTTTCTAATCCATACAATAATAATCATAAACAATGGGGTGGTGTTAAAGAAAAGGTATAATAAGGGGACATGTCAAAAAGGATTTAGAACAATGCATGATAGAAAACAATGGTTATTTACTGAGAATAACGTAATTAAGCAACATTCATCTAGTCCCTTATTTTCATCCTCAGCAGCTTTATTGGGATATCAGCACTTTTCTACTCCCTGCCTTTGAACATTTGCCTCCAAGGTGATCAGTCCCATCCCAAACCTCCTGAGAGGTTTCTGATCATGTGAAACACTCATGGAGTTCTGTCTCCTCTGTCAGTGACTGAAATAGCTGGGAGTAAAGAATACAGTTCTGGTCAATGACATGTTAGTATAATTCTAGGAAAGGTTTATTCATTCTTAAAAATGATACATTGGAAATGACTGAGCAGTTTTGATTCTATATGAAATGCCTCGATTGCAGGGTGGTGGTGGTGATAATGTTGAAAACACAGGGGCATGCACATTTTGATGGAACTTCTATTGCAGTTACTAAAATGGACAAATGCAAGGAATTTGGGACTTTGATGACATAACTGATGTACCATCTTTTATTTTCAGTTGTATCAAATAATACATTCCCTAACGGTTTAAGCCAGTCTGAAATGGAATGTGCTTTCACCATCCAAAACCACAAACATTTGGGGGCTTCCCAGGCTGGCCAGTAGTTAAAACTCTGGCTTCCAATGTAGAGTTCCATTTCTGGTTGGGGAACTAAGATCTCACATGCCTCATGGCCCCCCAAAATTAAAAATATGAAAGGGATGTATCTTTTGTTTATTTAAAAATAAAAAACCCACAAACACCTGGAGTAGCACATACTTGCAGGCTAAGTCGCTTCAGTCGTGTCCCACTCTGAGCGATGCCATGGACTGTAGCCTTCCAGGCTCCTCTGTCCATGGAACTTTCCAGGCAAAAATATTGGAGTAGGTTGCCATGCCCTCCTCCAGGGGATCTTCCCAACACACGGATCAAACCTGCATCTCTTACATCTTCTGCTTTGGCAGGTGGTTTCTTTACCACTAGAGCTGGACTGTGAAGAAGGCTGAGCACTGAAGAATTGTTGCTTTTGAACTGTGGTGTTGGAGAAGACTCTTGAGAGTCCCTTGGACTGCAAGGAGATCCAACCAGTCCATTCTGAAGGAGATCAGCCCTGGGATTTCTTTGGAAGGAATGATGCTAAAGCTGAAACTCCAGTACTTTGGCCACCTCATGCGAAGAGTTGACTCATTGGACTCTGATGCTGGGAGGGGTTGGGGGCAGGAGGAGAAGGGGACAACAGAGGATGAGATGGCTGGATGGCATCACTGATGTGATGGACTCGAGTCTGAGTGAACTCTGGGAGTTGGTGATGGACAGGGAGGCCTGGCGTGCTGTGATTCATGGGGTCACAAAGAGTCGGACATGACTGAGTGACTGAACTGAACTGAACTGAACTGAGAGCCACCTAAAAAATGGTGTAATGGAGACTATTCTTTAAAAGCACAAAGAGACACAGAGATAAAGAACAGACTTTTGGACTCTGTGGGAGAAGGTGGGATGATATGAAGGTGGAATGATTTGAGAGAATAGTATTGAAACGTGTATTACCGTATGTGAAATAGATCACCAGTCCAGGGTCCATGGGTGAGACAGGGCACTCAGGGCTGGTGCACTGGGATGACCCTAAGGGACAGGATGGGAAGGGGGGTGGGAGCGGGGCTCAGGATGGGGGACACATGTACACCCATGGCTGATTCAGGTCAACGTATGGCAAAAACCACTACAATATTGTAAAGTAATTAGCCTCCAATTAAAATAAATAAATTTTTTAAAGTACAAATATCCCTATTGGAAGTCATAATTCTCACCTGTAAGCAACATAGTTCTTAGACTTTTTTTTCCTTCAAATTCTACAATGAATTCTTTTCATTGAGCATAATTGTCTTGAATAAGGAATATTCAGAACTTCTGATAGGGAACATGGTTGAATCTAAAATGTGAAACAGGTAGTTTATTTTGTAGCTAGAAACACTTGGGTCTAATTGACCAGGGCATAAACAGCACTGTGTGCTCAGTCACTTCAGTCGTGCCTGACTCTTTGTGACCCCATAGACTGCAGCTTGCCAAGGGATTCTCCAGACAAGAATACTGGAGTGGGTTGCCATTTCCTCCTCCAAAATCCATGGAAGCAGCAAGCCTAATGAAACAAAGCAGTGGGGCAGAAACAGTTAAATATGCTTTTCTGCCCCTTTTTTATAAACAGAAAAATAGTTGATTTATAACATTGTATTTGTTTCAAGTGTACAGCAAAGTGACTCAGTGATACATACATTTATACATGCTCTTTTTCAGATTCTTTTTCTTTTATGCTGCTGCTGCTGCTGCTAAGTCGCTTCAGTCGTGTCCGATTCTGTGCGATCCCATAGATGGCAGCCCACCAGGCTCCCCGTCCCTGGGATTCTCCAGGCAAGAACACTGGAGTGGGTTGCCATTTCCTTCTCCAATGCATAAAAAATATTGAGTAAAGTTCTCTGTGCTATATTTAGTAGTTCTTTTTGGTTATGTATTTCATATGCATGCATGCGTGCTAAGTCGATTCAGTAGTGTCCGACTCTTTGTGACCCTATGGGCTGTTAGCCCACCAGGTTCCTGCACCCATGGGGATTCTCCAGGCAAGAATACTGGAGTGAATTGCCCTGCCCTCCTCCAGGGGATCTTTGTGACCCCAGGGATCGAACACATGTCTCCTGTGGCTCCTGCATTACGGGTGGATTCTTTACCCACTGAGCCACCGGGGAAGCCCCATTTTATATACAGTAGTCTGTATATGTTCATATCTAATTCCTAGTTTATCCCCCCCCCCCTTTTCCCTTTGGTAACCGTAAGTTTGTTTTCCATGTAGTTAAATAGTAATAGATAATTTTTCCCATATAGAGTACTACAAATATTGAGTACAGTTCTCTGTTTCTTAACAAAAGTTCTTTTAAATGAGTTTTGGGGCTCCATTTGATAGAGTTCTCTGTGATGACTGCTATTGCTTCTTTCTCATTGCACGAGCTGACACTTGCTTTCCTCCGTGATGCTCTCTTGGAGGCTACGCATTCCCCAGTGTTTTGCCTTCTTCAGGATCTGATATCAGGAACCAATGTCTTCACTTCTCAGTGTCACTTCCAGATGATTATTTCCCTACCCTTTCGACGTCTCCACTTCCAGACCTCCACTTCCAGCTAAGATAAAGCACCCAACAGTAAGCCAAATATCTAGGTGCGTATGTGAACTTTTGCAATTGATAAAGAATATCTACAAAAAATTTACTAAATTTTATTCTTATCTTCCCAGTACCAACAGACTTCTGACAATTTTGTTGAAAACAGAGAACTAATGAGCACATAGCAGGGGACAGGGACTAGATAACAATTAGAAAACTGATTATGATTTTTTTTTAAAGTGAATCTGAATACATGGGAGTCTCTCGGAGGCTGTCAGAAGTGGGGAAGACAGAATCCTAAAGAAGAGGAAGCCATGAAGAGGTGAGTAAAAATCCGTAGCCACGTATTTTGCCCTCCATCCACCAAGGAAAGGGATTATACTAAGGGGCAGAGAATATATTAGCGCTTTGACAGTGTCACAGAACTAAGACGAAAGTGAGAGACTTGCAGTGTCCAGAATGAGGTGGAAAGAAGGAGAACACTTAAGCCCAATGCTCATCTGGTTTTCCCCAACAAGATTTCTACTGAATTCTGAAACTATTTGATACACAAAACTAAGAAGCCAAACCGAAAAACCTAAGAGAGAAAAACAAAAAATGGTAGACGTTTTATGATGCTGGGAGGAAAGAGAAAACTTCAGTAACTTTTTTATAGATATTCTTTAAACGTATTACATTTAAAATAAAATCTAATTACCAAGAGTGTAGAGGTCAGCAAATTTTTCACAGATATTCTTTATCAAATTGTGAAAACTTCCCTACACCTCTGAATTTCTAAGAATTGTTATAGCAAATGGATAGAGAATTTTAAGAAGTACTTTTTCTACATGGATTCATATCTGACTTTTCTTCCTTAGCCTCTTAACATGGTAGATAACATTGATCTTTAACTGTTTAACCAGTCTTGCATCCTTGGAATAAACCTCATTTGGCCACGGTATATTGTTCTTTTTTAACACAATGGGTGGGGCTAGTGGTAAAGAAGCCACCTGATAATGCAGCTGACACAGGAGACACAGGTTGGATCCCTGGGTTGGGAAGTACCGCTGGAGTAGGAAATGGCAAACCACTCCAATATTTTTGCCTGGAAAATTCCATGGACAGAGCAACCTGGCAGGCTACAGTCCATGGGGTCCCAAAGAGTCAGACATGACTAAACACACACACACACACACACACACACACACACACACATACACACATAAAATAAAATAGCATATTACCAAATTCAATTTGTTAATATTTTGATGAAGGTTTTTGCATCTGTATTATTCAGGGGAAAAAAAAAAGGTCTTCAATGGGTTTTTTTTATTTCCTTGTACTAGTGTCTGGTTTTCACATCAGGATAATACTGACCTCATAAAAATGAGTTTCAGATTGTTCCTTCTCTTGTATTTTCCAAAACAGATTGTGGAAAAGTGATATTAGTTCTTCTTTAAATTTTCATATAATTATCCAGTGAAACTATCACAACACTGAGATTTCTTTTTAAGTTTTTAATTATGACTACTTTCCTTAATAGTTTTGTTGCTCTTCAAAGTATTTTTTTTTTTTTTATGTTGGATACATCACTGATAGCTTGTGCTTCTGGAAGAACTGGTCTATTTCATCTAAATTGACANTTTTTTTTTATGTTGGATACATCACTGATAGCTTGTGCTTCTGGAAGAACTGGTCTATTTCATCTAAATTGACAAGTTATGTGCATAGAGTTGTTTACAGCATTCATTAACCTTTTCATGTCTGCAGGGTCTGTAATGATGTCCCATGTTCATGCCTGATATTGGTACACATATGTTCCTTTCATTTCTTTGTCAGTCTTGCTAGAACGTTGTGAATTTTATTGCTATTTTTAAAGAATGAGACACTTTTTATTCCACTCATTTTTCTTTGGTTTTCTATTTCATTTGACTGATATGTACTTTTCTCTCCTTGCTCTTTTCTGTTTCCTTAAATTGAGAGGTTCAGTTCAGTTCAGTTCAGTCTCTCAGTCGTGTCCGACTCTTTGTGACCCCATGAATCACAGCACGCCAGGCCTCCCTGTCCATCACCAACTCCCAGAGGTCACTCAGACTCAAGTCCATCGAGTCAGTGATACCATCCAGCCATCTCATCCTCTGTCGTCCCCTTCTCCTCCTGCCCCCAATCCCTCCCAGCATCAGAGTCCTTCCAATGAGTCAGCTCTTAGCATGAGGTGGCCAAAGAACTGGAGTTTCAGCTTTAGCATCATTCCTTCCAAAGAAATCCCAGGGTTGATCTCTTTCAGATTGGACTGGTGGATCTCCTTGCAGTCCAAGGGACTCTCAAGAGTCTTCTCCAACACCACAGTTCAAAAGCATCAATTCTTCGGTGCTCAGCCTTCTTCACAGTCCAACTCTCACATCCATACATGACTATTGGAAAAACCATAGCCTAGACTAGATGGACCTTAGTCAGCAAAGTAATGTCTCTGCTTTTGAATATGCTATCTAGATTGCTCATAACTTTTCTTCCAAGGAGTAAGCGTCTTTTAATTTCATGGCTGCAGTCACCATCTGCAGTGATTTTGGAGCCCCAGAAAATAAAGTCTGACACTGTTTCCTCTGTTTCCCCATCTATCTCCCATGAAGTGATGGGACTGGATGCCATGGTCTTCGTTTTCTGAATGTTGAACTTTAAGCCAACTTTTTCACTCTCCCCTTTCACTTTCATACAGAGGCTTTTGAGTTCCTATTCACTGTCTACCGTAAGGGTGGTGTCATCTGCATATCTGAGGTTATTGATATTTCTCCCAGCAATCTTGATTCCAGCTTGAGATTTTAAATTTAAATTTACTTAAATTTCAGTTCAGTCGCTCAGTCATGTCTGACTTTTTGCGACCCCATAAATCGCATCACACCAGGTCTCCCTGTCCATCACCAACTCCCATAGTTCATTCAGACTCATGTCCATTGAGTCAGTGATGCAGTCCAAGGGACTCTCAAGAGTCTTCTCCAACACCACAGTTCAAAAGCATCAATTCTTCGGGGCTCAGCTTTCTTCACATTCCAACTCCCGCATCCAACATGACCACTGGGAAAACCATAGCCTGGACCAGACGGACCTTTGTTGGCAAAGTAATGTCTCTGCTTTTCAATATGCTATCTAGGTTCGTCATAACTTTCCTTCCAAGGAGTAAGCATCTTTGAATTTCATGGCTGCAGTCACCATATGCAGTGATTTGGAGACCAAAAAGATAAAGTCTGACACTGTTTCCACTGTTTCCCCATCTATTTCCCATGAAATGATAGGACCAGATGCCATGATCTTCATTTTCTGAATTTACTTAAATTTAGAGGTAGATTATAGATCGAAATCAGAGAAAGCAGTGGCAACCCAGTCCAGTACTCTTGCCTGGAAATCCCATGGATGGAGGAGCCTGGTGGGCTGCAGTCCATGGGGTCGCTAAGAGTGGGACATGACTGAGTGAATTCACTTTCACTTTTCACCTTCATGCATTGGAGAAGGAAATGGCAACCCACTCCAGTGTTCTTGCCTGGAGAATTCCAGGGACAGGGGAGCCTGGTGGGCTGCCATCTATGGGGTTGCACAGAGTTGGACATGACTGAAGCAACTTAGCAGCAGCAGCAGCAGGATAGATGGAAATCTAAAACATTTCTTTTTTTAATATAAATTTATTTATTAAATTGAAGAATTGGTAGATGTCCATCAGCAGATGAATGGATAATAAAGCTGTGGTACATATACATTTCTTTTATAATATATGAATTTATGGTGGCTCAGAGTTTAAAGCATCTGACTGCACCTGGGTTTGATCCCTGGGTCAGGAAGATTCCTGGGAGAAGGAAATGGCAACCCACTCTAGTACTCTTGCCTGGAGACTCCCATGGATGGAGGAGCCTGGTGGGCTACAGTCCATGGGGTTGCAAAGAGTCAGACAAGACTGAGCAAATTCACTTTCACTTTCAGATAATGGAGGAAAAACAGGAAAAGGTTATTTCAATTTTATAGAAAGATTTCCAAAGCAACTCTTTCGATGAAAAGATTTCCAAAGCAACTCTTTCGATGAATAAGCATCAACATTCTAACTCTAAAAATTGCTATTATAATTTTACACATAGAATAGAACTCTAAAATAGGTAGCTGATATTTTAAGGACAGTCAATATATCAAAATATGAAAGAATGCCTACTATATTCAGGACACTCTTGGACATATAAGAGTGAACAATAAATTGTTTCTGCTCTAAAAGATTGTATTGACTCTTTTTTCTATCTCCAAAGTACATTTGTCCATTTTGCTCGCCATTCATTTCTCTATCCACAGCCCTCACATAAAAATCTGCAATAGCTTTCTAATGGTTTCACTGTTTCTCTAAAGCTTTTTCTCTGCCACAGTAATCTTTAAAGTGGGAGGAGTTGGGGAGAAATTGGGTTATGTTGATTCTTTGCCTTAATTTTGTCAATGATTTTGCATTATTTTTAAACTAAAATCCAATCACCATCCTGTTACCCATAGAGGTACCAATATTCTGAGTCTTGCCTTCTCAAAGTTAATCTCTTTTTTTTTAACTAGTTTTTCTTTCTTCCACGTGGAAAATCCATTCATGGGTCATTTTACTCTGCTGTCATGTGATACAAAATGGCTTAATCATACCAATTCTGCTTCGGTAAATTTTAAGAAGATAAATTTCAACCTACAGGTTGTTATTAGTCTATCTACTATTTGGGAAGGTGAGGGGGTAGCCAGGGTAGCCAACAACATAATCGGGATCAGAAGATATATAATACTTCTATTTATGTCTTTCTTTACTGTGGAATCTTCAGCAAGTAATTTAGGCACTAGGATGCTTAGTTTTGAAAGGTTGTTGTTGAATTACGATGCCGGGATTCTTGGCTCCCGGAGAAGAATTCAATCCGGGGCCAGAGACGAGGCTTGATCGCTCAGAGCTTTTGTGTAATAAAATTTTATTAAAGTATAAAGGAGATAGAGAAAGCTTCTGACATAGGCATCAGAAGGGGGCAGAAAGAGTACCCCCCTGCTAGTCTTTAGCTAGATGTTATATAGTTATCAGCAGTCTGTTAATGAAAGAAAGGAATGTCTCAAAACTTAGAATGGCACCAGGCCCCTCACCCATAAGATGTATTTTGGGATAATCTTGGCTCCAAAAGTTCATCTTGGGCCATAAAAGGATAAACTTGAATCTTAAAGAAGGGCAGAGCACCATACAAATAGTGTTATTTACATAGATTAGAGGAACAATATCGGAGTATAACATACTGGTTTATCAAGTAGGTTCTGAGCCCAAAAGGCAGAACCGACTTGAAGACAGAGTTTGAGGTAAAGGCATAGTACATTAGCATAGCTTAAGATAAACATTTTCATAAGAAAAAGGCATTTGTTAACCTCAGGTGAAACCAGGTGTCATGGCAACACAGAATTTTAAGAGAAACTTCCTTTTAAATTTGTATAGAGAAGGAAGAAATATCACTACTTTGTTTCCTCCTGCCGCTTAAGAGAAATAAAATGTCTGACACTTGCAGGCTATTTCCTCCATTTGGAGACCCCTGGCCTTCCTGCCTGTTACCCTCTCAGTTTCATTATTTTAAAAATAAAATATCACTAAGATGTAATCCAAAAGATTAATGTGGAAGTTAAAGATATGTTAGAAAATTTAGCAGATGATAGAGTAAGTGACCAAATAGGCACTGGCACAAAGTTTCACAGATGTAAAATATACTCAGCCTCTGGAAAGTGAAGTCGCTCAGTAGTGTCCAACCCTTTGCAACCCCAGGCTCCTCTGTCCATGGGATTTTCCAGGCAAGAGTACTAGAGTGGGTTGCCATTTCCTTCTCCAACTAACCATCTAGTGGCAGATAAAAATCCATGAAATATGTATCCCAGTTTATAATAGCTGAAAGATTACATTAGAAATAAATGTCTATATGTTAATATATAGAAAATATAATAGATAACTAGTAGGAACCTACTATATAGCACAGGGAGCTCTACTCAATATTCTGTAATGGGTCATAAGGGAAAATAACCTAAAAAAAGAGGGAATATATGTATATGTATAACAGATTCAATGTGCTGTACACCAGAAACTTAATACAATATTGTAAATCATCTGTACTCCAATAAAAAAATTAAAGTATGAGTTCCATAAACAAGGATTTACCATATAGCACAGAGAACTACATCAATATCTCATAATAACCTATAATGTAAAATAATCTGAAATATACATATATATATATAACTGAATCACTTTACTGTACACCTGAAACTAACACAATATTGTAAATCAGCTATACTTCAATTTTTACAAAAGTATGCGTGTTCTTCTATTCAGTTCAGTTGCTTATTTCTGTCTGAATCTGTGCAACCCCATGGACTGCAGCATGCCAGGCCTCCCTGTTCATCACTAACAACCTGAGTTCACTCAAACTCATGTCCATTGAGTCAGTGATGTCATTCAACCATCTCATCCTCTGTAGTCCCCTTCTCCTCCTTCCTTCAACCTTTCCATAGAATTCCATGGAATTCTCCAGGCTAGAATACTGGAGTGGGTAGCCTTTCCCTTCTCCAAGGGATCTTCCCAACCCAGGGATCAAACTCATGTCTCTCGCATTGCAGGCGGATTCTCTACCAGCTGAGCCACAAGGGAAGCCCGCATTCCACTATACCTTGTAAATTAAAACAAATCAAATAACACAACATTTTGCTCAAAAGAAATTTCTACAAATGTTCTCATGTCATCTTGTTATATATTACTACTGCACAGAGAAAAAGAGTAAAGGAAGGAAAAACAGAAAACACAAACAGGAAGAAAAGAAACATTTGTAAATATGCTCTTGGGATAGATAAGGATAACCTAATCTAAAACAGATGTTCAATAAATATATAGTGCTTAAAGTATAAGTTTATCTTATCCTCATATTATTAGCAATACCTCTTTTGACTCAGTAGACACAGATAGCTTAAAAAAGTAATTGTATTGTCAAAGTTACCCATTGCGATGCTCATTTCCTTTTCAATTGTCCAGGAAAAAGTTACAGATTTGTTTTAATCCATCCATTTTGAAAACAAGCTATTACTGCATTCTATTTTTGAGAGGATAAAATTAATGACAGTGTTTTGATTGAATATCTTTATTGGTGTTTTTAATATGAAATTATTCTTTCATCATCTTTCTCTAACTGTGAAATGATAGTAACTGATATTGAGCAAAATGAATATTTAAAAGCAATATCTTTTCTACAATGCACCATGCCATAATTTAANCATGCCATAATTTAAACAGTTATGGTTTTATCATTGAATAAGCTGAAAATGTACTCATTCAATATAGGGCAATGAAAATTTTTAGAATTTGTTTTTATTTTGCTAATAGGCCTTCCAAAAATGAATTCTGTTCCTCTGAAGATGATATTGTGAAGGAATATGGCCACATTCATTCTTATTATACTTGTTAGAATTGTGTAAGCAATACCACTTAACAAATTTATACAATTTAAGATCAGCATCTTGTTCCTCATTTGAATTTCAATATGGTCAAATGAAGAATGGTTTAATAATGACCAGATACTACTCAAATGATTTTTCATG
>SJYQ01003332.1:360260-401685 GCA_006410935.1 Redunca redunca
AATACAGAAAACATTCTCTATAGAAGATAACATGGGCCTTTTGAAACTAAAATATGTTCATATATTTCCTCCAAACATGATATATCCTGTTGTATTAAAAGTACATTTATGTTTGACCAGTGTAAAAAAATTAATAAACAGAAACCTCAATATATAGAGTTGGGTATTGTATCCTGTGACTATCACGTAGCCAACAGGGAAAAAAAAGACTCTTTTAGGCAAAGAGCCAAAAGAAAAGCCATGGCTCTTTGTTTCCTATAGCCCTCCCCACTTCCTTTTTCTCTCTAAAAAAGCATTCTTTCCCCTTTCCTTGGGGGAACTCTCACATGGCTACCATGGTTTCAGAACTCAAATTATAAATCTCTGCACATCCTAAGTAAACTCATTTTCTCTGTAGAAATACCTGGTAACCTGTTTGTTTCAAGTCAACATCAAATTGTTTTCTTTCATGTTTTTATTATAGTCAGACATACTTTTTTAAAATTTTCATTTTAAAATAATCAAGGATATGCATTATTTTGCCACACATTTTGAAATGTATTATATTTTGAGCAAAAATGGATAAAAAGAAAATGTATCTAACTGAGTCTAAGAAGCTTAACTATGTAAGACATAAGGGTGTACATTTTAGAATGAATTAATGTTAGCTCAACCATTAGCCTTTTGAAAGTAATATTCGGGAAAAAGTATTACAACTGATAGTAACACTTTTGCTAGCCAACTAAATAGGTTGAAATAGTTGTGAAGAAGGTCTGCTTGCCACTGCTGAGCCAAAGGAAAAGACAATATTTTCAGTATCGTACTTCTGCCTGTTTAGAAGCAAGTGTTTGAATGCAGAGAGAAATAAGCTGATATTCTAAAGTTACCAGAGTGTTCCACTTGAGCTAAGAATCAGAGCCCACTTTGGTTTGCGGATATTAAAAACACACACACACACAGGAAAAATTATCTACTGCTGCATAAAAATTACGCCCAAATTAGGCACTTAAAACAACAATAAACCTTTCTCATTATACAATTTCCCGGTGACAGGAATTCTGGGACAGCTTAGCTGCGAGAATCTGGCACTGTTTCTATCCTAAGGTTGTTAAAAGATAAAAGATTAACACATTTTTAAGAGTTCATCTGAGTAAAATTGATTGAAATTGGGTAGCTTTCAATATCACAGTTAGAAAGGGGCTTTTGGAGAAGGAAATGGCAACCCACTCCAGTACTCTTGCCTGGAAAATTCCATGGACTGAGGAGCCTGGGGTCGCAAAGAGTCAGACACGACTGAGCAACTTCACTTCACTTTTTGAGATGAATAGGGGAGGTTTTTATGCGCGTGTGTAGTCATTCACTTGTGTCCAACTCCTTATGACCCCATGGACTATAGCCCACCAGGCTCCTATATCCATGAAATTTTCCAGGCAAGAATAATGGAGTGGGTTGCCATTTTCTCCTCCAAGGGACATAAACTGTGTCTCTTGCATCTCCTACACTGGCAGGCAGATTCTTCACCACTGCTCCTCCTGGAGAGGTTTGGGGCTCAGTTAAAAAATAAAATAAACGGGCTATGAACTGTTTCTAGGACCACATATCTATTCTTATAACTATTAAAATTTTAAGACAGGTACAGCTGTTTCTAATTCCTTTAAAAATTAGCTGGTGACCTGAATGATTTCAGGAGCCTGACACACCCATTCAGAAACTTTGTTCTCAGTTTGCATCTTACTATCAGGGATAATATCTTCAACTAATATAGAAACCAAAAGACAACTATGGTTTAGAACGTGAGTCTTGGAACATTTCAGTAAATCCCACCAAGTCTTCAGAATGTTTTTCTCTCTGGTACCTAGCTTCATTTTAGCTTAGGGAAGAAGGACAGAAATTGGTCCTTCTCAGGTTATGACTATCAGCTTCCAAGGTAGCCAACTTTTGACTATAGAGTTACTTAATATATGTGTGTGTGTGTGTGTACAAATGTCTTCTCAAGTTTCAGCTGGAAGAAAGAATAGATATTCCAGAAGGTATAAACAATATCTTAGATGCAAGCAGCATCCCCAAAGAGAGTGTAAAGATCCAGATCCTCCCAAGATCCAGAGCCAATCCCAGAAGGTAATCAAAATAAAGAATGACTTGGACGGTGCTCCTGAGAGCTAGGTCTCCAGTGGGATCTCAGCTGTAGATGGAGTACAACCCACATTTCTCTCTGACTAAATTTTAGGCACCCCCAACCTTCCATTTGTCAAGCCAAGATCTCAGAACACAAGCAAGGAGGCAATAGCTGTTCCTGGGCGAGAAAGGATTGACAACCGATGGGCACCAGAAAACAAATTCACATTTCATAAGTCAAAGATCTAATTATTATAAAAATTGCTTTTGCCAACCTCTCTCAATTCAGAAAGGAAGGGACAACATAAAAATTTACCTTCCTCTCTTGACCACAGATAGAAACCTGGAAACTGACTTTGGTAAGAATTCTGGACTGCTTTTGCCAGTTTTCCCAGGATCCCGTTTGCAGGCTCCAGAGAGAAGGGGTGGCCAAGCAGGTCTCATCCTGATAATGGGAAACTGCAGGAAAGAAAAACTAATACTCCCCTATTCTTTATAGTGAGTGCTTGGCTGAGGTCCCCTTTTCTCTTGGGCAGTTTGTATATGCAGAAGCTTATCTAGGTTAAAAGTTGTCCATTGTGGCCAGTGTAACTCCAGATTATCTTTGGTATGGTTAACCTTGTTTTTTGGCCTTTGTAAAATTTTCTTCACCTGAGGCTTCACACTAGATGCAGTCCAGTTTAAATCAGATCCATACCAACTGTGGAATACCCACTTTCTAAACTGGACTCAGTTCAACCCCAGATTTAGTTTGGTTTCTTGGTAGAATCCAGTCTGACTTGGATTTAGTCCCAGTCTGGTTTCCAAGTTGGAGCCAGTCCAACACTAAACTCAGTCCAGCTTTCAAGTTGGACCCAGTCTCACTCTAACTGATTTCTAGACCAAATCCAGACAGAGAAATGTTCAAATAAAGTCTGAAGGTTTTTTCATAAGGCAAAAGCTAGGATCCTCAAGGTATTTAACCCATGACCTCCAGAGGCAGCAAAAACAATGCATTCAAGGGATTCAGGAGGTACTTAAGTATGTCTAAGTTTATAGAAATATAGGAGACCAGCCTGGAGAAGGCAATGGCACCCCACTCCAGTACTCTTGCCTCAGAGGTCACAGGCTTCCCTGATAGCTCAGTTGGTAAAGAATCCACTAGCAATGCAGGAAACTCCAGTTCAAGTCCTGGGTCAGGAAGATCCTTTGGAGAAGGGATAGGCTATGCACTCCAGTATTCTTGGGCTTTCCTGGTGGCTCAGCTTGTAAAGAATCCCCCTGCAATACGGGAGACATGGATTCAATCCCTGGGTTGGGAAGATCCCCTGGAGAAAGGAAAGGCTACCCACTCCAGTATTCCAGCCTGGAGAATTCCATGGATTGTATAGTCCGTAGGATTGCAAAGAGTCGCACATGACTGACTTTCCCTTTCACAAGTCACACGCTTTCCGTTCCGCACAGCAGAAACTACTACGACACTGTCAGTCAACTATACTCCAACAAAATTCAAAAAAAATTCACTTACATATTCCATTACACACTCAGACCAGTACTATTCAAAGTTAGTGGGGAATACATAGTGTTGTGAATACTGGTAGAAAAAAATTAATGGGATATTTTGGAATTTCCTACCACAGATTGGGTATTCAAGAAATCAATGGCATAAAATTTCCCTATCCACCTCAGAGAAATATTAAAATAAAAAAACTTAAAACACAAAACAATAACTCTTTTCATCATTGTTTTAACTAAAAACAGGCAATCATCAAACAAATACTTACAGTATGATTTCAGAAATATTAAGATGGTAAGAGACTAAAAATTAATTTGTGATATTTATATTCATGAACTGTATGTTTAGGAATCTATTGATTATAAAAATTTACAGGTATAAATATAAAAATGTTGCCCACTTAAATACATACACATTGTATATCAAAGCTGCCCTATTTAACTAGAACTATGAAACCAGATTTTTGTCTTTTGTTACTGCATTGCCAGAAGCACCTATATATTGTCACACACAAAAGGCACAGAGTAAATGTTTGTTAAATTGCTTTAAAATTTTGAGAGAAATCTTCTGTAAACAAATACATGAACATGCATGCTGGTCTTACTAAGATATATTGGCATTCCATAGCATGCCTATAAAGATGTACAATAAAAAAAGTCTCAATGCCTGGTTTTTGTTGATTTCACACTGATTTGAATATAGGCAAGTGTTACCCTAGGGCTTCCCTGGTGGCTCAGACAATAAAGAATCTGCCTGCAATGCAGGAGACCAGGGTTCAATCCCTGGGTAGGGAAGAGTCCCTGGAGAAGGAAATGACAATCCATTCCAGCATTCTTGCCTGGAGAACTCCATGGCAGAGGAGACTGGCAGGCTATAGTCCATGGGGTTGAAAGTGTTATTCTAAGTAAATTACAGATCAGTCAAATGTACTCTTCGTTACACTCATCCTCTCCAAATCTGGGCTTATTTTTCCTCTTGTGGTAATCTCTCTCTTTAGCTGGGCTTAGAATTCATCTGGAGAAGGCAATGGCACACCACTCCAGTACTCTTGCCTGAAAAATCCCATGGATGGAGGAGCCTGGTAGGCTGCAGTCCTTGGGGTCATGAAGAGTCAGACATGACTGAGTGACTTCACTTTCACTTTTCACTTTCATGCACTGGAGAAGGAAATGGCAACCCACTCCAGTGTTCTTGCCTGGAGAATCCCAGGGATGGGAGCCCGGTGGGCTGCCATTTATGGGGTTGCACAGAATCGGACACGACTGACGTGACTTAGCAGCAGCAGAATTCATCTGAGGTGAAGAGCTGTTTTGGCCCAGAATCTTCCTAACACCAAGCCCTGTGCCTTTTCATCAACGTCTAAAAGAATCTGACAGATCTATTTGTGAGCCATCTGCATTCTCAGGGGGCTCTTTTCTTCTCCCCCGGGGGTGCCTTTTCCTCTTTATCTACCCAGTGTTCCCTTTTCTTTAGCTACCTCCTTTGAACAAAAAGAAATACTGTCACTCTATCTGTCATGTTCACTGGTTAATTGATGGATTTTTCTTTTAAATAAAATAGTTGCTGCCAATGTATTACCTAAGCCAGACAGTGCACTTCAAACGTTTCCGCCCTGAGTGGAAACTCAGATAGAACCCTTTTAAGCATTCCTGTCAGCCATGGGAAGGTATTAAAAAGGGTTATTCCGAGGTATTTTCTAGCTAAACGATACATACCAGAAAAGTGCTTAGCCTGGGCTTCAGAAAATCATTCTAGATGCCACAGCTGCTGAAAGACCTAGGTTACAATCTTTTTCAAAGCCAGGATAGTCTTTCCTCTGTCTACCTCTCACAAGTGTGTCCTGTATATTCTGGCATGACTTTCACACCCTTCTTTTTGGCTGGTCAAGTTGTAGGAAGCTTGCCCTCTTTTCTTCTAGACAAAGATCTTGTTTTAAATGATGTGATTTTTTAAGATACTCTCTCTTTCTAAAGTGAGGATACTTATTGTCTTCCTTTCGAGATTACTTCTCCTTCTGGAATTGAGACTTAAAAAAAGACACAGCATTGTAAAGGTGATACATTTGTTTTCATTAAGAGAGGCAATAAGCATCATGGATATCATGAAAATAAAATATAAATATCTGCTAATTATTCAATCAAAAACACTTATTTAGGCTTAAAGATTTTTTCTTATAAAAATAGCAAACATGATAAAGTGGGAAAATTATTATGGGGTATGATAAATATAATAATGCAAAAGGGACTAAAAGATGATAACATTTTCTAGCATATTTCAATCCAAATGGGGAGAAGGAATTAGATGCAGATAATGCAATTGACTTGACCAAGTCAGTGTAGCTAAAAGTTAGAGCTTTATGTCTTGAAACATCCCAATTACTATCAAGTCCTCAATAATTGTAAAAGTATCCAAGATTCATGTGGGGAACAAGTGAGCAAGAAAGCCTGAAGTGATTATTTATATAAGTAGGAAGTGTGTGTGTATGTCAGTCACTCAGTCATGTCCAACACTTAGCAACCCCATGGACTGTAGTCTGCCAGGACCCTCTGTCCATGGAATTCCCCAGGCAAGAATAGGAAGGAAGACCAGAAAAACCAAAAAGAATGATGAAACCAGTCAGAAACAGCGGGGCCAGCTTTTGGCTCCTGCCTTATGAGATTGGGATCTATCTCAGTCAAGCACCATGATGAAAGGACACTATGAGCCAAGTCTATGCTGGGTTTATTCTGTCTCAGATTTTACAGCCCAAGAGATATGGAGAACCCAGAGACAAAATCAACCACATGCCTTCTGACAGTACAAAATAATGAAAGAAATAAAGACTACAAGAAAATAATTCCAGCATAAATTATTTCAGGGAGCATTCAGAGTAAGATGTGTTTGTACACACTAACTTATCAGAGCAACAAAAGCAAGGCATCAGAAGACGGATAGCTGCTGCTGCTGCTGCTGCTGCTGTTAATTCAGTCGTGTTTAACTCTGTGCAACCCCATAGACGGCAGCCCACCAGGCTCCCCCATCCCTGGGATTCTCCAGGCAAGAACACTGGAGTGGGTTGCCATTTCCTTCTCCAATGCATTAAAGTGAAAAGTGAAACTGAAGTTCCTCAGTCGTGTCTGACTCTTCGTGGCCCCATGGACTGCAGCCTACCAGGCTCCTTTGTCCGTGGGATTTTCCAGGCAAGAGTACTGGAGTGGGTTGCCTTTGGTTGCCATTGCCTTCTTCAAGAAGGGTAGCTGTATCAAATACATTAGCAAGAACTCATGTTTTAGGTCTTCAGTTCAGTTCAGTCGCTCAGTCGTGTCCGACTCTTTGCAACCCCATGAATCGCAGCACGCCAGGCCTCCCTATTCATCATCAACTTCCGGAGTTCACTCCGACTCACATCCATCAAGTCGGTGATGCCATCCAGCCATCTCATCCTCTGTCGTCCCCTTCTCTTCCTGCTCCCAATCCCTCCCAGCATCAGAGTCTTTTCCAATGAGTCAACTCTTCTCATGAGGTGGCCAAAGTACTGGAGTTTCAGCTTTAGCATCATTCCTTCCAAAGAAATCCCAGGGATGATCTCCTTCAGAATGGACTGGTTGGATCTCCTTGCAGTCCAAGGGACTCTCAAGAGTCTTCTCCAATACCACAGTTCAAAAGCATCAATTCTTCGGCGCTCAGCCTTCTTCACAGTCCAACTCTCACATCCATACATGACCACAGGAAAAACCATAGCCTTGACTAGACAGACCTTAGTCAGCAAAGTAATGTCTCTGCTTTTGAATATACTATATAAAAACTCTTGTTTCTTAACTTCAATATGAGAAAAAAAAAAAGGCAATCATCGACAATCATTTTCCTGACTTTCCACGTGTTAAAGTCTTCAGTTCAGTTTCTCAGTCATGTCCAACTCTTTGCGACTCCATGGACTGCAGCACGCCAGGCTTCCCTGTCCATCACCAACTCCCAGAGTTTACTCAAACTCATGTCCATCGAGTCGGTGATGCCATCCAACCATCTCATCCTCTGCCGTCCCCTTCTCCTCCTGCCCTCAATCTTCCCCAGCATCAGGGTCTTTTCAAATGAGTCTGCACGGTCAGTATTAACTCTTTGACATAAATGGAAAGAAAACTAAGTAAACTGACTAGCACTAAACAAGGGTATATCCTAGTTTAGATCATTCAAAGGGTGGTGAGCAGTCCTCAACATGGGCTAGCACTTAGCACCATTGTTTTTTAATTTATTGTCTTTTATTGAAAGATAATTGCTTTACAGAATTTTGTTGTTTTCTGTCAAACCTCAACATGATTCAGACATATAGCCATATATATATATGTGGCTGATATATTATATATATATGATATATGATATATCAGCCACATATATATATATATACACATATATCCCTTTTGAACCTCCCTCCCATCTCCTTCCCCATCCCACCCCTCTAGGTTGATACAGAGCCCCTGTTGGAATTTCCTGGGCCATATAGCAAATTCCTGTTGGCTATCTATTTTACATATGGTAATGTAAGTTTCCATGTTACTCTCTCCATACATCTCACCCTCTCCTCCCCTCTCCCCATGTCCATAAGTCTATTCTCTATGTCTGTTTCTCCACTGCTGTCCTGTGAATAAATTCTTCAGGACCATTTTTCTAGACTCCATATATATGTGTTAGAATATGATATTTATCTTTCTCTTTCTGACTCACCATTTTGGAACATTGCATTTTCTACACTACAGCAAGCATTGCCTGCCATAATCTCTTTAGATGTTGTCCCTCAGGGCAGGGAACAATGAGAACTGCGCATCTGCACTCTTGTTGTTTGTTCAAATGTGAGGACAATCGATAGCTAAAACTCTCTCTTAAATGGGGAACAAAAGAAGAGCTAGATTAGAAAAAGAATAGGAAAAATAAAGTTGAGTAGCACAGTCCATATTAACTTTTAGAAATGGTGGAAATGTTTAAACATGGCAGCTAGGTTCTGTCCATCAGAGTAGCTACTAACCACATGTGGCTACTGCACACTTGAAAGGTGACTAATGAGAAAAAGAAGCTGAATATTTAACAACTCAGTCTTAATCAGTTTGCATTTAAAGAGCCAAACATGGCTATTAGATACCTTATTGGACAGTACACATCTTAGAGTCATTAAATGATTAAAACTAGGACAATGATTCTCTGAATGCAGTCTGTAGGTCTCTGAGACTCTCAGAGATCCCTTTATGGGGGCATAAAATCAAAATTATTTTTTATAAAAATACCAAGAATCACATACAAATATCAACTTCTGTTAAACAACAACAACCAAAAAAAAAACTAAATTATTTGCTCTTTTATCTCCATGCATTCACAGTGGCATTTTTTCAGAGTCTACACAATGTAGTATGCAGTAGAATGAATGCAACAGTATATTTGAGAACCCAACTATCATTTCTTAAGTCCAAAGCTAAAACCAATAGGAAAATAATGCTAATTTCTACTTTTAAACATATAGTTATAGTTTATAAAGAATCTGTTGGCATATGTGTTAGTTATTTAAATAAACATTAAATGCTTTTAAGTATCAATTTAAATTTTGATATAAATAAATATGCCACACAAACAAATCTCTCTGGAGTTTTCAATAATTTTCAAGACTAAAATGGGGCCTTGTGGCCCAAATTTTGAGAATTTCTTGACTAAGCAAATCAATAAGTTCAGTGTCTTTTTTGTCTGTTTGTTTTTATTAAAATAATTCCTCGCCCACTTAACAAAGTTTTGTGATTCTTTTGTGTTTGGGGATCCCTTGAGCATGGGGAGAGTCCAGAATGTCCTTAAGTGTGTCCTGTAGCAATCAATAATCAACAGTTCCTCCTGGGTCAGTTCAGTTCAGTTCAGTTGCTCAGTCGTGTCTGACTCTTTGCAACCTGATGGACTGCAGCAACCAGTTTTCCCTGTCCATCAACTCCCAGAGCTTACTCAAACTCATGTCCATCTAGTCAGTGATGCAAGTGAAGAACCTAAGTCACCCCATTTTGTTAAAAAAGGCTCCATTTTGTAAAAATTCCCGGCAAAGAGCTTCTTAGAAATCCCTTAACTTCACCCCACCACCTGCGGACCAATTAGAACCTGCGGCCAGCCCAAGAAATGAAAACCAATCAGAACCCAACACCTAACCCTTCCACAGAAGGTAACCAATTAGACGTCTCCCAACCTGGAAACTCCTGTTTTTCCAATTTTTCATGCGAGAATATATAAGCAATGTAACCCAGAGCTTGGGGCTCCTCCCTATAGTTGCTGCGTCCATATCTGTGGGAGCCCCAGCTCGAGTTTGGTATTAAAAACTCCGTTGCTTTTCCATCAGATATCGGCTCCCTGGTGGTTATTAGGAGATTTTGCAACTTGGGCATAACATTTCTGAGATCTCCCAATGGCTCCACGGGAAGACCGATCCAGAGTCATCTGCAGCCAGTAAGCTTTTTTCTGTCTTTCTTTTCGTTTCTGACAGGGTGTATTTTCTGAGACCGGTATATGACTCAGGTGGACGCGCCAATGGGTCACTGGTGGGGGGTCCTTGGGAGATGTCCCCGACCCTCTCGGAGGGGATGGAGTGCTCCTGTTCTCTGTAAACAATATCAGGTTGCTCCCGCCGAACGGCCGGAGGCCACCATCTTTCGGTTTTGCCACCGGAATCCCAGAGGTGTATTTCTCCTGTCTCTGTCTGTCTGTCTGCCTGGCTGTTCGTATTGTCTATGTTAATTTACCAACATCTGACTGATCCAGGGACGATGGGGCAATGCCATTCTAACCCCACACCTCTATCCTTGGTTATTGATAATTTTAAGGAGGTCAAGATGCGTGCTCATGACCTCAGTGTAGAAATTAAAAGGAATAAATTAATCACTTTTTGCAGTGCAGAATGGCCGACCTTCCATGTAGGCTGGCCCTCAGAAGGCACCTTTGACTTAGGAACTGTACACCGAGTCCAAGATATCATCTTCTGACCGTGGATCGGACACCCTGACCAAGTTCCCTTTGTCAGCACACATGTCTCCTCGGACAATTCATTTTCTGAGTGTTAGACAAAAGACCAGTTTCAGGCCCTGGGAGGGGTCCCTCTCCCTGCAACAAATGGCGACTCTGGTGAGAACTCTTCTTCGCCGAGACTAACATCCTGACCACTCAGGGTACTCAGGGGCCAGCTTGCCTGCCAATGGACCAGACCCAGAAGCTGCAACTGGGACCCTTTTGTCCCTGGTCTCCTCCTGACGTGGACAACTGGCCAGAGTGCCCCAACTGGTAAGGAACAAGAGAGTTTATTGATTTCTCTTCCCTTCCCTCTCTCTTTCCTCTCCTTAACCCTTCCTATCCTTCCCTGTTTTTCTAGTCCCCTGGTCCTGGATGCAGGAATCTGGTTGAAGGGCCCTCAGCCTGAGCTGAGGATTGGAGACTGATCACCTCCTCTTGGCAGAAAACTCAAATTCTGGTTCTGATTTCTGGTAGGGCCAAGATCCAGTCCTCCCTTCTCTGGAGGCCCAGAGAAAAGTCCTGTAATGCCTGGGTATCTGTAGGTGGCAGGAGACGTCTGTAAGGCCACCCCTTTTGCCCCCCTCTCCTGCCTCCTCCCCCTTCTTCTTTCAACCTGGCTTCCTTTCCTCCCTTGAAATCTTTGATGTTAGTACTTAGATCTGAAGTTCTGTGTCTCTATAAGAGGTTTTCTGAGAGACTGTATTTTTGTATTTAAGGGCTTCCCTGGTGGAGCAGAGGTTAAAGCATCTGCCTGCAATATGGGAGACCTGGGGTCAATCCCTGGGTCGAGAAGATCCCCTAGAGAAGGAAATTTTGCTTTGTCTGGCCATTGTGTGGTTTAGACCTGCTGCCATTTTGTTAGAACTTGATTTTCTTTCCCTGTGCCTTGAGACCAGGGCTCTCAGGAACACTTATCTAGACCATCTCTAACTCCTGACACTGAGGAAAAAGGGAAAAAAAGACTTGAAGTTAGATCTTGCACTGTGTCTGTCTAAATATGTCTTGGTATGTGTCTGTCTCTGGGTAATATTTTTGAGGTTAATTTGTATATGAGCTCTATTTATTTGGCTTAAAAAAGGGTAAGCACTTACAAATCAAGTAATTCTAAATTAAACAATAAATTGCAGGTTCATGTGAACTGGGAAATATTCAATGTTAAATACCTGATATTAATGTTTGTTTGTCTAATATAGACATGTCTTAGAGTAATTAACGTTAAGTAGAATATTTTCATTGTACCTAGGTTTCAGTTCAGTTCAGTCGCTCAGTCATGTCTGACTCTTTGTGACCCCATAAATCGCAGCACACCAGGCCTGCCTGTCCATCAACAACTCCCGGAGTTCACTCAGACTCACGTCCATCGATTCTGTGATGCCATCCAGCCACCTCATCCTCGGTCGTCCCCTTCTCCTCCTGCCCCCAATCTCTCCCAGCATCAGAGTCTTTTCCAATGAGTCAACTCTTTGCATGAGGTGGCCAAAGTACTGGAGCTTCAGCTTTAGCATCATTCCTTCCAAAGAAATCCCAGGGTTGATCTCTTTCAGAATGGACTGGTTGGATCTCCTTGCAGTCCAAGGGACCCTCAAGAGTCTTCTCCAACACCACAGTTCAAACACATCAATTCTAGGTTTAATATAAGTTAAATATTGTATCTGTTACAAGTTTGTCAACAAGGAAATTACCTCAAGTTAGGGAGAAAAAAAAATCTTAGCAAGGGTATGATAAAATACTAAAAAGAGTTATGACATATCAACAAGCTAAGTGATACACCCATCAACATTGACTAAATCTGACCAAATGTTCTAAACCCTTTTAATTGATCTTTTTAATAAAACTTCCTAAATAGAACTCTTTTGAAGTTCTTTTGATTTCTAGCTGACTTTGGGGTACTTCAGAGGGCCCCTGGAACATCCCAAAGAGAGATATTAAACTGTGTTTATTTGGCTTAAATAAACTGTGTTTATTTGGTTGGTTAAATTACATGGAGAAGATTATCAAATGAGTAATAAATCCACTCATGTTATAATGTATGGTAAAATTACTAATACAGATATCCTAGAAATTATATGGAGTTTTTAACATTCTGATATGTCCTGGTATTTTAATGAAAAACCTGATGACTTCACAAAAGTTAACAAAAGGACTGAATGAACTAGTGAATATGCTTATAACTTTTATGGTTTCTATTTGAAAAATTAGGGGTTTGAATCTTATGTTTTCAGGGAGTAGGGAAAATCTTCCTCTCAAACTAATTATGACATACTTTGGTAAAATTAAATGTTATAAACAAAACAATTATATTTTCTATCTGACTCCTTCAAAAATTGGAAGTTCTTAGGTTTCCAGTAAGTTTATCAAATGAGTTAGGAAGGTTATCTCATGGGTACAAAAATCTCAAGAAATTTTTGAGACCTTAAAAAGGGAAGAATTCACCTAGATTTGTTAGGCAAAATCTGTGATAACACTTTGGTGTGAGTTTCCCAGCCCTGTTTTATTTTAAAAGTTCAGTCTGAGACTCTATAAATGTTTCAGCAAAATAAAAAGCCTATAATCAATTATGGTTATAAAAATCATCAGACCAAAATCAGTGAGAACAGACCTATTTTGCAAACAAACTAGCCTTAATTTGGTTATATTTAATAAAAATAAGGGTAACTATAAGGAGAAAAAGATATTTCAAAATGTTAAATACCAGTTTTTTAATGGAGGTCTGCATCTAGTTAGACTCATCTCTTAGATAGTTCTTTGCTGTTATGTGATATTAATGTAAATTTTAATTGAATTCTTGGAAAACACCCTAAGTTTGTTTCTGAAGCTTATCTCAGTAATCTATCTTTGGATGAAGATCAGATGCCTCATGACCTGCAACCAGGACTGGAAAAAGACATAATTTAAGGGACTGTCTCCAACATGGATGGAAGGACTTTTTTATCAGGAGAAACTAAACTACACCACACCAGGATGAGAAGACGACGACATCAGAGGTAGACAGCTTTCCCAAGATGCTGGACCTGATTCTTATGATCATTTATGTTTTCTTGACTTCTTAGACCTTTGCATATAAGACAAATGCTTTTCTATCATAGGCCTGATCCTATGCTATGTTTAAAAATCAATCCAATTGTTGGGTTTGTGGCCAATTACCTGTGTTTAGTTCTGGGTTACCTTAGTAAATTTCTCTACTACCAGACTCTAACTGGTTGGCCCTGAGAAAATTTACTTAAAAAATTATAGTCATATTCAGGTCACTGTGATATTACTAGATAGGACCCCCTCACCGGGCCAATTAATAATGCCTGCTCTGACTCTGGCTATAAATTTGAGCTTTTTTCTATTACCCAAGTTCAATCAGAACAAGAAAAGTTTCTACAAAGGAGGGAAAAATCTCCCACAATTATGGGATGGATTTATATAGATAACACCAGGCTACAGTAATTTAGGTTTAAAGTCTCCTCTATATTGGAAAAAAAAAATTAAATCATACTAAAGATAATCAGTCTAGTAACACTAGAAAACTGGGCTATGTGCCTTATAGATGATGCCAGTATATAATTTCCCTGGATGATAAAGATTCTACAGGGCAGACTAAGTCAGATGACCTGAAGATATACTAGGCTACATCTAATGGAAGTTCTTAGCATAAGTCTTACTTGTGACTTTACTAATACTGCTGGCTATGTTATTTATATTTCACCCGTTTTACAAAATTGCTGTTTCTTACACTGTCAAATATGTGTGTGAGGCCTCTAATAGAATAATATATATAGTCCCATATGAGATCGATGATGGTAACAGTGTAACTCTAGATATGGCAAGAAGCAACAAGAGGGAATATTTTCCTGGACCAAGAAGCTAGTAAGACAGGTGGTCCAGATAATTTTGGATACTGTTTTATGGCCTAGTCCAGTAACAGCACATTGAGTGGCCTGTCAACAGAATCTTTGCCAAACCTGAGAATGGACATTCTCAACACCATGGGATAAAATGGTCATGAAGTGTCCCCCTCATAACCGTGGTCAAGTTTATGAGCAAAAAGGGACTCTGCCAACTGAAGACTGACACTCGCCATCTACATCTATGAAAATTAAATCATGGCTGCTGCAACTGCTGACTTTCAATGCCCCTGAAAGGAGTTCAGGGTGAAAATCAGAAATGAGGCACTCTGTGCTCTGGGAAAAACTGGCAGAACAGGCCTTCAGATAGTTAGGTCTTTTTAGGAGAAGATTTTATGAGTCCCAATTCTTGCATCTTCTCATACCTAAAGAAACACTGACGTCATTAACGGTGAAATCTGCTTTGGCTATTAAGGAAAAGTTTACAATTAAAAGTCAAAATAGAGTAGCTATGGTTCAGATATCCTGGAAAATAACTAGGTGATGCTATGGGTGTACTTTCAGATTAGAGCTTATATTGCTCCAAGCTGGGGCAGTCATATGCCCCATTTTGACAGGAAGTTTTCACAGTCATAGTTGCCTAGTTCCTTAAAATTAAAACTGAATGGGACTCTGTGGGGCTCTGGAGTACAGATCTGTTCTGTGTTCTCCATTTCTTAACTGTAGGATACAGACTTTGTTCAGCCTCCTTGGCCTTCCCTGAATCCCAAAGCCTGGATTCAAACAATTGCTAATCAGGGAAGGGAGGGGATACAAAAACAGAAACAACCAAAGGTTGGTACAGCCTCCAGACAGAGTCCTGTTTCCTACTCAAATATGCATAACAATGTCTTTGAGCCCCCACCCAGGTGGAAGATGGTAACTTCAGACTAAAAACAAGATTCCTGGAACACAGCTCTGTTGCCTCACCACCAACCAATCAGAAGGGGTCACAAACCCTGCAATCCTCACCCCAAATGTTGCCTTCTGTTTGTGGGGACCAGAGATGACCATCCTGTGAGGTCTCCTGCTTGGCCCTAGTCTATTTCATCTCTGAGAGGGGCCAACTAAATTGCTGTTACTACAAGGGTAGAAGCTGGTTTCAGATGGGGAAAAACCCAACTTAGATCAGGTAGAAAGAGACTTCTGCTCTGCTAGGCAGGCCTATGCCCATGCACAGCAGGAAGAAGTTACAGAAGAAAGAGACCTCCGCCCCAATTCCCAAGAAGTATCTTGAGTATGAAGTCTCTCAGGGGGCCTATGTGCCTACATTAGGGGAAGAACGTTGTTTTTATGTGAATCACTTGGGGGTAGTCAGGGAGTCCCTGGCCAAGATAAGAGAAGGGCTAAATCAGAGGAAAAGAGAAAGAGAAATGTCTCAAAGTTGGTTTGAATCTTGGTTCAACTCATCCCCCTGGCTCACAACCTTCATATCATCCTTGGCAGGGCCTCTGATGATTTTACTTTTGCTACTCACCTTTGGGCCGTGTTTATTGAACAAGTTAATAACCTTCATCAAGAGCCGCATCAATACGGTGCAGCTTATGGTGCTCAGGTCCCAATATACAGCCTTGCCAATGACCCCTTTAGCGGTAGAAAACATAGAGCTGGTCACAGACCCATGATTGGGTCTTTTCTGGGACCTTGAGGAGGGGGGGAATGAAGAACCTAAGCCACCCCATTTTGTTAAAAAAGACTCCATTTTGTAAAAATTCCCAGGAAAGAACCTCTTAGAAATCCCTTAACCTCACCCCACCACCTGCGGACCAATTAGAACCTGCGGCCAGCCCAAGAAATGAAAACCAATCAGAACCCAACACCTAACCCTTCCACAGAAGGTAACCAATTAGACGTCTCCCAACCCAGAAACTCCCGTTTTTCAAATTTGTCATGCGAGAATACCCTGTATAAGCAATGTAACCCAGAGCTTGGGGCTCCTCCCTATAGCCACTGTGTCGATATCAATGGGAACCCCAACTCGAGTTTGGTGATAAAATCTCTCTTACTTTTGCATTGGATATCAGCTCCCTGGTGGTCATTGGGAGATTTCACGACTTGGGCATAACACAAGTCCTGGGTCAGACTATTTCTTTAAAATGAACACTTTTTCTTTAACTACCAAGCTACTCTGGAGGCATACAGAGAATGAAAACTTGATTTTTTTTTTTTTTTTTTACACTAGTGAATCATCCAGCATCAGAATATATGGTTTAATGAAGAAAAATTAAAACATATTAATTCCAGAGTTTTACAGGCACCCTATATGTAGAAAGAAAACCATTGTATGCAACATTTTACACCAAATAGTTCCTGTACAACTAACATTCTTCTGGCTAAGTATCGCCATTATGGGCCAGAAAAACCACACCCTGTTTCATGATAGCTTTAGTTCCCAATTCAAGGATCCAGAGTCATTATGCATGGACTATTCTCTAAACCTGCATCAGCTGCTTTAACTGCACATTTATGAGGTTCCAAATTACTTCATAAAATACTCCATTAGTGAGTTAAATATCCTAGTTCTAATAAAAAAGACTTATTTGTCTTTAGTTAAAGTTTGCACCCCTGAAGAATGGCATATCAACCAACTCCAGTATTCTTGCCTGGAGAATTCCCACGGACAGAGAAGCCTGGTGGGCTCTAGTACATGGGGTCACAAAGAGTCACTGACAGACAATGGAGAGACTAACACACACACGTAACTGAGCCTCTGAAAGGCTCAATTGTTGTTTTCCACTACAATCTACAGCCCTGAATACTCCCATTGAGCCCTCTGATAAGTAGGGGATTGGGATTATAAAATGCCAGCTCCTGTGGCTACATTCTATAGAAAAGCTTCTGGATATCAACCTTACTAGTATGACACTGTCCTTAGACTTAAGCAAGAGAGACCATTGCCTGGGACTCACCAAGTAGAAAGTCTTATTTTGGACTTCCTCTGACCAACTCTACACTCCCAACCTGAATAGGAAAAAGAGTTGCAAGGTCAACGGATGTATCCACCCCAAGAATGTATTCCTCACTTCTAGACATTAAAACCTAAATGCATTTAATATGCATTAAAATGCATACCAAAGGTCTCAGAATTACTTGCACAAATGACCTAAACCTTGTTTCTAGGACCTGTTCTGGGCTCTCTCCTGAAGTTTTCATGCCAAGGAAGTACATGTCTCTCTAAACCCATGGGATAGCTAAGGGATCCTTTTAAAACCCGAGAGGTTTATAAGTTTTTAAACATAAAGTTTGAGTGTTCAAATGAAAGTATCTGTAGAAACACCAAGAGGATCTTACCTGTACCATATGGAACTTGATATGGGAAGTGAAGGGGCCAGGATGTGGGTCATGACTATGTTCTAGTATGGAACTCAAAGGCATCTAAGATTTTAAATTCTAAATTCAATTCCACCTTTCCAACTCATTAATAAAGTATATTTGTCAAAATAAGAGTCTAGAGCACATTTTACTTAACAATTTGCCTGAGTTAAACTTTCAGTATAAATACATTACTTTGGGGGGTTCTCCATTTATATGCTTGCCAGGAGTCCCAGAAATGTTAGGAGTGAACCTGAGCCTTATTCTCCTCTTTTGGAAACAATTGTGATTTTATTGCCCACAGTGGTTCACATCCATCAGCAGATAAGGAATCAGTGATTGTAGCATCTTGGGGTATAGAGACTCAACATCCATACAAATAATGACTAAAATTTTAGTTCACAAAGATATACTATATTTCACTCTCTTAGGATTCTACTTTAACACTGGAAATTACACACTGGGAAGATTTATTATCAATTCACTTAGAAAAGATACCTCATATACATACTCCTTATATGTATTTATGAAAGCTTTTGAGTACAAAAAACTAAAGTGTTTAGGTGGGGGACTTATTATCCAATTAACAACTGTCATACTATTGCTTCTACATTCTTAAATATAGATCCTCCTCTATGTCTTTCAGTTTATAAAAGTTTCTGGCTGGCCAGCAGAGGTATACAAAGGCATATTACCTCTTCTAGCACGTATTCACTCTCTTAGCTCTCCCATGGGCAGTGGACAAAGGCAGAATGTTTATCTGCTTTACCTTTATCCCCTATTGGGAAATAATGCTTTCCATATATTTTTATGGGAGATAGTCAACTATAGTACATCAACTACCAGTGTCATTCCTGCCTCCTCTCAATGACCAGATTCCTAATGAAGTTCTTGTACTCCTTCAAAATCGCTATGACCTTACAAACAAAATTACATTACCTAAAAATACCAGTACTTCCAAAAAAGACACAATTCCAATTTATCTATACTAGTTTTTATTCATTAAGTATTTTGAATGGCTGATCTAAGCCAGGTAGCATTATAGGATCTGGGGCCACAACCATAAACAAAACAATGCCTCTTCTTGTGGAGGTTAGATTTCAGTGTGTGTGACATCATTTGAAGAGGGAGAGTAGCGGTCTATCAATAAATATAAAATATACCGGTGGGTGGTTAGTGTGCTGGAGGAAAGGGAAGCAGACTAATATGGCAATGGAAGAATGGGTGCTATAAAGACTGCTCAGGAAAGTTTTACAGATAAAGTGATACCTGAGCACCTATGAAGGAGTGAGAGGGAAAGCCAGGTATCTGACTGGTATAAGAATATTCTATGAAGAAGGAACAACAAAGGCAAAGTGTAAATGTACTTACCATGTTCTAAGAAGGGCAAGGTCACAAATGTGTGGCTACAGTAAATAATTGAATGAAATGGAGAGTCAAAGGAAAATAGGTCACAAAGTTGGAAGAAAGAAAATCTACATCAGGACTATCTTTTACTTTGAGCCATTGTAGAGGCTCATAAAGAGAAGTGAATGATGGGATGTTTTTAAATGATTTTTCTGAGTTCTCCCTTGAGGGTAGAGTTTGGGTTTATAGTAAGCAGGATAGGCTAAGTAATGCTGTAGTAATAAACATCTGTAAACCTCAGTGATTCACAACCACAAAGCTATTATTTGTTCTATATCTACATTTGTCATCAAAAAAGGTGTTAGGGAAATAAAATAAATAGTCTTGTTTAGGCTTCAGAGACAAAGCAGAGCAGGCCTCTGATTTTACTTCTAACCTGCCTGGACACTGCCCGACTGGGAGTGACTGGGAGTGACTGCCTGCCATGAGTGCAAGACTTGCAGCACCATAGATAAGATGGGGGGAGAAATCTTGAGATTGGGGAGGTGGGGGAAGGGGCAGGGAGGATCTGGCCAATCAAGCCCGAGGCTTATCCATATTCCAAGTTTTACACAACAAAACAAACAGTATTAACATGAAACCAGAGCTGCAATTTGGTCACAGATTGATGATGATATCACTTTGTGAAGATCCTTGGATTAAAAGCAGGAACCAGGAACTGCAATTTTGAAGTCTCACCCTGCCTGGAACCTTTTCCCAATTGAGACTCCAAATGTGCTGTGACAATCGACTTCACTGTGTGAGTCTGGATTTTGGTTAAAACCCAATTTGGTGATACATTCTCTGCTGTATTTCTCTTTTCTTTTAATGTTAGTATGTTGAAAGTAAGCTAGATAACTCTCTAATAAATATTTGTATTATTTATTTGTATATAATGAGTGGCTTATTTTGTTAGCAAATCCTTTGAACCTGAGATGAAAGTGAACATTTTCAGCAAAACAAAAGGGATGATGACCATTGTGGTTACTCAGAAAACCTAACCAATGGACTCACTTCCATAAAAAGGATAAAGACAAGACGCGATAAACATACATGTCTTTATGTTGTCTTTATGCCGAGTCTTAACCTTCTGCCCCTGACATTAACACTTCTGCTCATATTTCACTGGACCATGCAAATTCTATAATCCTGACTGATTCAACCAAGTAAAGAATTTCAGCACTAAAATTTGTTCACAGCAAGAGAAAAGACTGTTTTGAACACATTGACACACTTATGGTCACAAATATCTTGTTTGTTCCCTTCTCCACATGCAAAAATATCTTCATTATCTCCCTAAGAGGGAATACTCAGAAGTCCTCTCCAATATGATCATTAAATTTAAAAGCACAAAATCTAATGTGTGTTTCTACATAAACCTAGATGTGCCACTTATTTTGCAGATGTGAAAAATACCAAAGTAAACACAAGCGCACACAGGAATATGGCATACCCTCCCTACCCAATACTTGTTGGAATCACAGAAGAGGAATGGGATAACTGGAATAAACATTCCTACTTAGGAATGGGAAGGATGAGGGTAGGGGAAGAGAAGGGTACCTAGAAGTCACTGAACCATGGAAATTCTGTCCTTGCACTGAACAGTCATTGTGGGGGCTTCCTCCCTGACAGGAGTGCTCCAGCCTGCAGGTCTCAGAGTCCCTTGGCTCTGATCTTTATACCCTATGTCATTGGATACTTCTGAAGAAGATATGAGAAAATGAATTCATTGAGTCACCCCAATGACTTCATTGAGATATGAGCAGCTTTCTAAGCTTTCTTCACTCCTGTAAGGTTTGAGGCCCAATAACTTTTCTAGTCTTTAACAGAAGAAAACCACCACCATGGGCTGGTGGTTCTTTGATAGTGCAGTTCTCTCAAAGATAATCATTATAGTTATTCCATTCCTATTTTATACTTTCAGTCAGCACTGTGCCCTAATATCTCACTCATAATTCTTTTGGAGACATGTCCTTCTCTCTGGACTAATTGTGAGTATAAACTTAATAGATATCCTAGGAAACACATTCCTCGTATTTTTCTGTAGGCCTTCTGGTTCAACTGGGCTTCCCTGGTGGCTCAGAGGTTAAAGCGTCTGCCTCCAATGAGGGAGACCTGGGTTCGATCCCTGGGTCAGGAAGATCCCCTGGAGAAGGAAATGGCAACCCACTCCAGTATTCTTGCCTGGAGAATCCCATGGACGGACGATCCTGGTAGGCTACAGTCCACGGGGTGGCAAAGAGTCAGACACGACTGAGCGACTTCACCTTCACCTTCTGGTTCAACTAAAAAGATTTGGTGGGTGAAGAACTGGTTCATTTAGAAATTTTAAAATGTATCTGATGGCCATATTTTTGTTTTGCTCTTTACTGCTGCTATGCTAAATTTTAATTAGCATTTGTTTTTTAAAGGCCTTCACAGTATTATTTTACTGTGTGGAAATGGATACCAGTTGGATGTTTATTCTGCACATCTCCACATTTCTGAACTATCTTTAATCCCTTTCATTCCTCCTTGCAAGTCAACTAATTCTTGCATCCTTTCTTGTTGTAACATGTAAAAATAGAGTTAAAAATAAGAAACTCAAGTTAGTGATGTTGTTTGCTTAATCTTTTGTGAGGAGCTAAAAACCCAATGGGTACAATATTTGTTTCCATGTTACCACAGGTTAGAATTTTACCACTACATAGCATGAATCAGCATTTATCTAATGATATTTCTGAGACACAACTCATGACCATAACCAATGCCACATATTTTGAGGTTTTGTTCTTTTTGTTCTGACATGGTCTAGAAAAGTTCCCTTGTCAGATAGGACCTTACCGTTGTTCAGTCGCTGAGTCATGTCTGACTCTTTGTGACCCCACTGACTGCAGCACTCCAGCCTCCTCTGTCTTCCACCATCTTCTAAAGTTTGCTCAAATTCATGTCCATTGAGTCAGTGTTGCTGTCAAACCATCTCATCCTCTGTCACCCCCTTCTCCCTTTTCCCTAAATCTTTCCCAGCATTAGGGTCTTTTCCAGTAAGTTGTCTCTGTACATCAGGTGGCCAAAGTACTGGAACTTCATACAGGAAAGGAAACATTAATCTAGTTGCTAATCTTGAAACTTTTTGGTTGAAGTTTTGTGACTTACAACTTTTTTTTTTCTTATCCTACATTCCTAACCAGGATTTGCAATAGAATGGAGCTTAGTGAAGGATAGAAACCCTAGCAAGTGAATTATGATAACTCTATCAATCACACTTGTTCTTAAGGCTACTGCCCAGAAAGGATACATATCAATATTTATATATTTCACTAGCAGGTAAATCACATGACCAAAACGTGAGTTTAAGTGGAGAGAAAAATAAATCCCTATTAAATAGCCGAATGTGAGAGAGGTTAAAAGGTCCTAAGGAATACCACTGTGAACAAAGATGCAACAGGGGAAACCATACAGAAAGGTACTGAAGTAACCCAGGCATAAGATGGCTCTGGTATGGATGAGAGGTCATAGAGATGGCAAGAAGTTCAAGTCTAGGTAGACATTTGAAGTGAGATCCAATAAGTTTTGTTAATGAAATGGGATGTGATTAAAAAAAGAAAAAAACTAAGTCAAGAATCAATCTAAAGTTTTTTCCTGAGTAAATAGGACAGTCACCATTTACAGTCATGAAGAAGATGTGGGAGAAGCCATGTTGGGAGGTAATATCAAGAATTCAGCTTTGTGCATTTAATTTTGAGAATCCTACTCTGCATTCAATTCTATCTATGTGTATGGGGTTCTGAAGGGAGCTCTCTTCTCCATTGATGGCTATCTGGTTACACCTACTCTTTAAATTTGAAACTGCATCTGGCTTTCAGTGTTCTTTTATCCAGATGCATTCCAATATTATAAGATTTATTATGTATTCCTACATTCAGTGACCCATAATACCTGCCAGGCTACAAGCTAATGGCATTAATTAAAAGTTCCTTATTATGCTCACTTTAGAAAAATTGATCTCAAGGAAAGTAATATTTCTATAGCACTCTCAAAAATTCTGGGTTATTTTTACTCTATTAAGCATAATTTCCTTTTAAAGCATATCTTGTCTCACTTATAAAGACAGAAAAATGCTCCTATATTAGAACTACCATTTTTAAAACACTTAGGAGCTTGGAATTATTAAAATTGAATATGCCTTAAATGTCTAAGGAAACTTGAGTGCTTCTTGGTGGTGGGGGAAAGTTCACAGGAATATTTTCAAAAACATGGAAAAACATTGTTACCCATCATATTGGCAACAATTACATGTAGCATGAGAAACAAATTTTAGTTGATCTCAAGTAGAACATTAACTCAATCATGCCTTTCAATTCTGGACACATTGGCAGGAGTGGCGTTATTGGATTGCCTCCACAGTCCCTTCTGCAAAATCAAGTTTTAGCATGCTATTCCCCAGATTATTGGAATCTGCTTGTAGTCAGTATAGAGAACTGTAACTTTGTAAATTACTGCACAGAGTCATAGATCAAATGTCACTCCAGTGGCTAAAAATGATAGAAACTGGTTATTTATTATCCAGTCCCACTTTGAATTAACTTCCCATAATTCCTGTTCATACATTTTTACTGAGCCTTTGCCAGCCTCTTAAAAGTGCCTGAAACTTCTGTGACACAGCTCAAACCCAGTTTCAGCTGCATTCCCTGGAGTTCCACTGGCTTTGGTCTGGAGCCTTTGCGAATTTCCCAGCATCATCACTCTGTGGATATTCACCTTTTTTTTTTTTTTTTTTTTTACAATAAGAGATTTCTTGTTTGGGTGGACTCAGAGCAGACACTCATTTTGTCTGTGTCAGAAAAGAGTAGTCAAAACCAGTGGTAACTTCCTGAGTCCTACAGTGTCAACCGAACTCTGCCTCAATTTGAAACTCATAGTTTTCTACTCATCACTGTCTTTACTGGCACCACAGTTGTGTCAAATTAGCTCTTAATGTTTAACCCTTCCACCGCCCCAATGCATGAAGATAAGAATGTAGGTCAGAGACCTCATCCCAGCCACCCAATCTTTTTTATTTTGTTGTGTTTTACATTGATTTCCCTTAACTTGCTTCTCCTGCAATGGAATTTGAATAAAATCAGGCCATTTTGTGAGCTGAAGTTGCCTACCATTTCCCTAACCCTAAGTTGCTCATGTAAGCATATGTTTGATCTTCGGTTTTATGTCACTTATTTCCAGTACGGGCCACAGTACTGGGGGAAAAAACCTCATCTCCTAAAATTGCAAGTTCTTTTATCCTTTCTCTGTTGGCTACTGAAAAACTTGTGTTTCCACAGAAATTTCTGCCCTGCAGAAAACTTGTTCTAAATTCAGCAACCAGTCAAGCACAGGTGCAAAAGCCTTCCCAGATCTCACCCCATGTTCCAACTTAAAGGATCTATCTCTGCATTATCCAGCTGTGTATCTCAATCTCTAAGGCGTTCTATTCTTTCATCTTTCCCCAAGGGTGTTCAGTGTGCAGCTCAAATTTCTCCTTCCCCAGCATACTTCTCAACCATCTGAAAAAATGTCTGAACTTTTTGTCATATCATACTTATAATCACTCAGAGACCTTTCATTCCCCCAGGAAAACAGAAAAAAGCCCAAACCACCATTCATTTCATATTAGCTAAGAGGGATACATGAATCATCTTCCATGAGCAGTATTTCTTCACTATTTTGACATGAAGTTCATTTCTAACACTATGAACCTAACTTCCTGTGCTGTGCATGAGACATCCATTTTTGACATTATTTTACCCAAGTGGGTCTGCTGGAAATGACTCCCATCTTCCACGAGAAGGGATGTCCATTGCAATTGCTACTTGTTCTGGCAAACTCCCTCTCCTGAGCACTATTCACAAACAGTTTAGAAACTCTTCTTGACCATCATTAAAAATATACTTTAATTCTAGCAAGGCAGACAATAGGCACTGTTCAGGAAGCAAAGACAGTTAACTCTTGCCTATAGCCTTACAGTTTTAAAACCTTAATAAGAGTTGTATGCAACTTATTATTAAGCAATATATTAAACCCAGAGGATGTCATCATAATAATGATAAACACATATGGTATATTGTGTGCCAGCAGTACTTAAGTATTTTATTTTAACTCATTTAATCTTTACCCAGTCCATCCTAAAGATCAGTCCTGAGTGTTCACTGGAAGGACTGATGTTGAAATTCCAATACTTTGGCCACCTGATGCAAAGAGCTTACTCATTTGAAAAGACCTTGATGGTAGGAAAGATTGAAGGCAGGAAGAGAAGGGGATGACAGAGGATGAGATGGTTGGATGGCCTCACCAACTCAATGGACATGGGTTTGGGTGGACTCCAGGAGTTGGTGATGGACAGGGAGGCCTGACATGCTGCAGACCATGGGGTTGCAAAGAGTCGGACACGACTCAACAAGTGAACTGAACTGAATCTTCACAGCGTCTTATGGCTTTGATCTTATTACTTATCTAGGAAACTAAGGCAAAGGGAGTCATCTGCCCACTGTCACACAGTTCAGAAGCAATAAAGACTGGATTCCAAAGAGACACATGCATTTTCTATGAAGTTGCTTTATGATTCAAATGAAGCGCCCCTTCCACCAAAGGGTATCAGGGAATCTGCCTACACAGTTTCCCTCCAGCCTATGCCATTCTACTTCTTAACCTGCTATAGATTCCAGAGTCCCTATTCACAGATAATTTATTTCCTCTATTTTTTTGTTTGATGTTTGTTTCTTTGACGGAGCTATAGGGTTTGACTTCACTCAGGTTTGATCATCTATTTCTCTTGCTATTATTTACTACCTCTTTTCACTGCCTTATTAAAATCCCCTGGAAATAAAAAGAAGAAAGCATGGGTTGAAGAAACCCTGGACTGCCCCACAAAATTATCAAATATGTGAAGCTGATTATGTACATCAAGTGATTTGTCCAAAGTCACACAATAAATAAATGGTGGAGGGGAGATTTGACCTCAGGTGGCACAAGTTAGCTATAATAGAATCTACCTTATTTGGTGGTCACTATGTGTATAGTTTTTAGAAAAATATCTGGCATATAGTAGGTGCTCAGTAATTTTCACAATTGTAATTAATATTAAAGATGTGATTATTTGGGGTTGCTTTAAAAACTATAATGTTATACCTATTTCTCTGCATTTTCTTTGCATGTTTTCAGCTGCCCTTCTGACTTTCTCTCACACTGACAGGGGACTCTGACTTTTCAAGGGTATTCTGTCATGCATTATCCAAATTATTGAAGAATTTTTAAGAGTTACCTGGTGCCCCAAGGATAAAGTCCAAGCTCCCTGACTTCCCCTAACTTCTCCAGTCTCGTTTCTCACCAATCTCTTTATACTCTCAAATGCCTCGCCACATCTCAGCCCCCTTACACTTGCCCCACTGCCGGGAGCCAGCACGGGAGATCCCACCCATGACAACGTCATGCGGAGGAGACCTGACAGTCAAGGTGGATCAGGACTCGAGGGACTCCCTGGACCTGCTCAAGCATGTACCCCAAACCAAAGTCTGTCTCTCTATTGTTTACTATATTATGCTTTTCACCAACTCTTCTGACATTAACAGGGGGCTATCCCTGACCACCTTTCTCTAGAGAAAATCAACTTAGGGCTCTAGTTGATAAGTCTCCTGGGTATGAAAGGAGCATTTCAATTCAAACCCCCCTGTTAGCATTCTAGCTTGCTTGGCAGGTTTATCCAGACTCTTGCAACTACGCATATGCTTGTTCACAACATCCCAGCCATGACACAGGAAGCCTAAACATTCTAAAAATATAGAGCCCTTCGAGGGGTAAAAAAAGTTTTATTAAAATAATACTGGTGAAGGGTTTCATTGTTGAGCCAAAGCTTGTTGCCAAGTTCCCGAATCCCTTATCCATTGTGTGCCTGGAGTGCATTAGTTAATATAGTTGGAATGTAAGAAAAACAAGTAGTAGCCTTGGTATTAACCACATCAGACCTTTGAGCTAATAATTTCTTTTTTTGTTGTAACCCACTGCACCTTTGCTCCATGAGAATGTAACTCTGTTTAGTACCTTCTGAGGCTGACACAGATTAGAGGTATAAAGAAAAAAAAAAAAAAAAAAACACTTCAAGGGAAAACAAGTTTTCTGGTTGATCAACCTTTATCAAAAAAAGGTCATAAAATGTCAACAGTCCTCCAAGACCACAAGATAATGTACACAACATAGGACCGTTGTTTATGGGAAAGATATGCAGAAAAAAATCCTGGTTTTGATAAGGGCAAAACTGCTGGAATGTTTGAGCTGACTCTGCATGACCTTGCATTTTTCATTTTCCTCTATGTACAAGTCAGGATATAAAAGCTTTTTTTGAAAATAAAGTTATAGGCCTTGCTTACCAAAGCTTGGTCTCCCTGTGTCATTCTTTCACCAATGCTGTTCATCCTGAGGGTATCCCTGGACTCTGCTGGGGCTGAACCCCAGTACCCTACCCTTCCCCTGCAGCATATACCACACTATACAACAGTAATCTGCTTATTTGTTGAACTTACCTCAAACTTGTGCCCTTGTCTGAGGTCAGGTATATGTAGTCTGTTCTGTTTAGGATCAAAAAAAGTCCTGACACATGATAATGAGCAAAATGTATCTGTGGTATGAATGCATAAAAATTATTTAATGTATGGGGGTGGAAATGTGAATGCTGGCAAACCACCTGTATTTTGGTCATCTGCAAGGCTGGGCAGCCCATCATTGTTAGGTAGCACTGAAATACCAGAGAAGGCAATGGCACCCTACTCCAGTACTCCTGCCTGGAAAATCCCATGGATGGAGGAGCCTGGTAGGCTGTAGTCCATGAAGTCATGAAGAGTCAGACACTTAATGAGAGACTTCACTTTCACTTTTCACTTTCATGCATTGGAGAAGGGAATGGCAACCCACTCCATTGTTCCTGCCTGGAGAATCCCAGGGATGGTGGAGCTTGGTGGGCTGCCATCTATGGAGTCGCACAGAGTCAGACACGACTGAAGTGACTTAGCAGCGGCAGCAGCACTGAAATACACAGAAGAGAGGTACTGCTGCTCAGAAGACAAATTCACAGCCACTGTCTGTGGTAGGTGAGCAGAAGAGATGGGCTGCTGCCAGGCAAGGTTGAGAAATCTATCCTGGAGCTAAAGCTTTTCAGACAGATTTTCCATGACAGTGATAGAGAGATGTGGGGTGAGAGGATGAGAGTGGAAAGGGAGANATATACCACACTATACAACAATAATCTGCTTATTTGTTGAACTTACCTCAAACTGGTGCCCTTGTCTGAGGTCGGGTATATGTAGTCTGTTCTGTTTAGGATCAAAAAAAGTCCTGACACATGATAATGAGCAAAATGTATCTGTGGTATGAATGCATAAAAATTATTTAATGAATGTGTTAAAAATGGTTCTATGGGGGCGGAAATGTGAATGCTGGCAAACCACCTGTATTTTGGTCATCTGCAAGGCTGGGCAGTCCATTATTGTTAGGTAGCACTGAAATACCAGAGAAGGCAATGGCACCCTACTCCAGTACTCCTGCCTGGAAAATCCCATGGATGGAGGAGCCTGGTAGGCTGTAGTCCATGAGGTCATGAAGAGTCAGACACTTAATGAGAGACTTCACTTTCACTTTTCACTTTCATGCATTGGAGAAGGGAATGGCAACCCACTCCATTGTTCCTGCCTGGAGAACCCCAGGGATGGTGGAGCTTGGTGGGCTGCCATCTATGGAGTCACACAGAGTCAGACACGACTGAAGTGACTTAGCAGCAGCAGCAGCACTGAAATACACAGAAGAGAGGTACTGCTGCTCAGAAGACAAATTCACAGCCACTGTCTGTGGTAGGTGAGCAGAAGAGATGGGCTGCTGCCAGGCAAGGTTGAGAAATCTATCCTGGAGCTAAAGCTTTTCAGACAGATTTTCCATGACAGTGATAGAGAGATGTGGGGTGAGAGGATGAGAGTGGAAAGGGAGAGAAAGAGGAGAAGAAAAAAGGCTGTAGAAGAAAAAGAAAAGAACGAAGGGAACATGAGTAAGAGGGAGGGAAGGAGAAAGGAAAGGAGGGGAAATTCTTTTTTAAGAAAGTTCTAAAATTGCAATGAATGACAGTCACAAGTATATGTTAGGATTAAGCAGTGCTTCAGCCTGAAAGAGTTAATAACTTGGGCTAACCATTTAGGGAAAAAATGATTCTACAGAAGAGCCTAGTCAAAACTGTTTTTATATTGTTTCTTTTCTAAGCATTTCTGTGGCTGAGCAGAAGTCAATAATACTATGCCAATGTCTCGTTCCCCTTCTCAAAGATAGTGCAAGTGATTCACTGAAGTTACAAAGAGTCCTTTCTATGTGCCATGCATGAAACAGTTGAACAAGAAGTATACAATCTCTTCTTTAATTGTATTTATAGTTCAGCCAGGAAGTGGGAGGTATGAATTATTTATAATGTTCCAGGCATAGTGCTATGTTCCTTACATGCATTTTCTTCATTTAATTCTTAAAATAACCCTACAATACTGGTGCTATTATTACACCCATTTTAAAGACAGGGAAAATGAGGCTTAAAGGCAACAATCCTCCAACCTTGCTGAATGTCAGGGAGCTCTGTACAGTCAGACTTAACTCTATAGGTTAAGATTTATTTGACCTGAACTGAGTATTAATTATGAGTATATATTTTAAACTAGACAATTCAAATATGAATAAAGTGTTGAAAATTTTTGTCATAGGCTTTGTAGCTTACTCAAACTTTCTTGGCTATTAAGTGGCAAGCTAGGACTCAAGGCCCAAGTCCTTCTGATACTACTCTTGGTTAAATTGATCCCTTACTGTATCCTTTTGCTAACATCAAAAGAGATCATGAATGGAATACTGTAGCTTGTTCATTGAAACAAATGCCTATTATTGGTTTAGGATGATTTGGAATATTTGGAAAAAATGTATTAGTAGAATGGTAGTGAAAGAAAGCCATGCTACACCTAGGATAATATATTTCTCCTGGTTCCATGAGGAAGCTTGAAAAAAGGTGGTATGGGTTTCCCAGGTGGCTCAGTGGCTAAAGAACCTGCCTGCAGTGCAGAAGACACAGAGACAAAGTTTCGAGCCCTGGATCAGGAAGATCCCCTGGAGAAGGGCATGGCAACTGACTTCAGTGTTCTTACCCAGAGAATCCTGTGGATAGAGGAGCCTGGTAGGCTACGGTCCATAAGGTTGCAGAGTCAGACCCAACTGACCCTACTGAGCACAGCACAGTATTACCACGTAGTAAACTGTTTCCTTCGTGCCAAGGAAATTCTTGACTCAAGAGACCCTTGAATGACATTTTACTCTACGATCACCACCCTTCTTCCCATCCAATAGGATATGGAATGGCATGCACTCAGTGCCCTCTTTCATTCCTGAGTTTTAAATGAAAAGTTCTAAGTAGTATGGGCTTCCCTGGTGGCTCAGAGGGTAAAGCATCTGCCTGCAATGTGGGAGACCTGGGTTCAATCCCTGGGTGGGGAAGATCCCCTGGAGAAGGAAATGACAACCCAATCCAGTACCCTTGCCTGAAAAACCCCATGGATGGAGAGGCTTGGTGGGCTACAGTCCATGGAGTCACAAAGAGTCAGACACGACTGAGTGACTTATCTTTCACATTCACTTTCTAGGTGGTATGTTTTCAAGAAATCTTTGATTGAGATATATTACAGAATCGAATGGTAATAAAATAAAGTTCCAAGGTAGACATTTTAAAGAATGAAGTCTCTTTACAGCAATATATGTTAAGATATCAGGAATAAGCTATTTATATGTGTAAAAGAAGAATAAAACTGAGTTTAATGAGATTTAGAGAAGCAAGCCAGCAAAAAGGGGAATATCCACATTTAACAATACCATGCTATTAACATGATAGTGTCCATGTTAAACATTTTTCCTGACTCTTGTTCTCTTTCATGCTTCAATTTGACAGAAGTTTTGGCTGCACTTCATTTTCTCATTGGCCACAAAATCAGTGTATCTTTAATGAGTGGCAAAAATTAGTTAGCTGAAGAACCTCTAAAATTTTACTGATTCACTTCTTTCACTAAGAGGAGACAAGATTAATTCTGTGTCAAATCTGAGGCAGAACTGCCCTGTTTTTTGAGAGATAGTTAAAGATTTATATTTAATATAATAATTAATTTTATATATGTATATTATATATGCTTATATGAAGAGTACATCATGAGAAACACTGGGCTGGATGAAGAACAAGCTGGAATCAAGACTGCTGGGAGAAATATCAATAACCTCAGCTATGCAGATGACACCACCCTTATGGCAGAAAGCAAAGAGGAACTTAAGAGCCTATTGGTGAAAGTGAAAGACAAGAGGAAAAAAGTTGGCTTAAAGCTGAACATTCGGAAAACTAAGATCATGGCATCCAGTTCCATCACATCATGGCAAATAGATGGAGAAACAGTGGAAACAGTAGCAGACTTTAACTTTGGGGGCTCCAAAATCACTGCAGATGGTGACTACGGCCATGAAATTAAAAGACACTTGCTCCTTGGAATGAAAGGTATGACCAACCTAGACAGCATATTAAAAACACAGAGATTACTTTGCCAATAAAGGTCTGTCTACTCAAGGCTATGGTTTTTCCAGTAGTCATGTATGGATGTAAGAGTTGGACTATAAAGAAAGCTGAGCACCAAAAAATTGATGATTTTTGAACTGTGGTGTTGGAGGAGACTCTTGAGATTCCCTTGGACTGCAAGGAGATCCAATCAGTCCATCCTAAAGAAGATCAGTTCTGGGTGTTCATTGGAAGGACTGATGTTGAAGCTGAAACTCCAATACTTTGTCCCTGATGTGAAGAGCTGACTCATAGGAAAAGACCTGATGCTGGGAAAGATTGAGGGCGGGAGGAGAAGGGGATGACAGAGGATGAGATGGTTGAATGACATCACCAACTCAATGGACATGAGTTTGGGTAAATTCCAGAAGTTCGTGATGGACAGGGCCTGGCTTGCTGTGGTCCATGGGGTCACAAATTGCTGGACATGACTGAGCGACTGAACTGAACTGATATACACCATTTATATAGATTATATATATATTATTTAGTATATCTCATATTCCTCTTAAATGGATTACAAACAAGGTAAGAAATTTCCTTTTTTATTATTTACTTTATATTTTAAAATAATATTCTAAAGACTGTTCCTTCCTTATGGCAGATAGGACATACAATACATCTCCTATTCTATACCATACCACACCACAACAAATGGCACAATGGAGCAAAATGAGGTATAAAATCACAGAAATTTGAAGAGAAGACAACCAGAAACAAGAGATTCCAACAAATCTTTGGAAGAGTGAAATGATATAAAAGAATAAGATGGATTTTAAATGAGGATGGATTTTAAATTTTCCAGAATGGAAAAACTATTACTATGTCTTTAAAAGGAAGAAATGAAAAAGTAAAAATATTCATGGGACTTGGAACAAAAAGGTTCCAGAATGAAGATGTTAGATGTAGGCTGAAAGTAGGAGGTGATGCATTAAAAGCCTGTATAGAGAGGCTTTTGTGTCAGCCTCTTGCCATTCTGTTAGAACATACAAGACTCCACCCCTAGGTAATACAGTCCCTACTCTCAGTAGGAATTAGAGACAGCCTTTAAAATGGAGAACAAAGGCCAAGCGGACGATATAAGTAAGGCACAGGGGGTGAAAAATGGGGGGTTATCTGAATATCTAAATTGCCAAGATAAATTCACTGCAAAGAACTGCAGTTCCCAGAACACTGCTGCTAAGTCGTTTCAGTCATGTCCAACTCTGTGCAACCCCATAGATGACAGCCCACCAGGCTCCACCATCCCTGGGATTCTCCAAGCCAGAATACTGGAGTGGGTTGCCATTTTCTTCTCCAATGCCATTTTCCTTCTCCAGTGAAAAGTGAAAGTGAAGTCATTCAGTCGTGTCCAACTCTTCACAACCCCATGGACTGCAGCCTACCAGGCTCCTCCATCCATGGGATTTCCCAGGCAAGAGTACTGGAGTGGGGTGCCACCGCCTTCTCCCCAGAACACTGGGGGTCAGGCAAATATCTATTTAACACAGGGCCAGGTTCATGGGTATGCAACTTCTGCAGCCTCATAAAACCATGTCTTAGAAGGACCAAACTTTTAGTTTCAGGATCTACAGATTCTTAATTTTTCAATAAGGAGCTCTGCATTTCCAGTTTTAATTGGGCTTTACAAATTATGCATGACTGACAAGTCGTGTATTTTCTAAGGAAGAAGTGTGACCAAAGAGAAAGACCCAGATATCAGCAAACTTGACTATAAACACTGAGTTTAATCAGCTTTTTTCTGCCTTACTCTTAAATATGAACAGACATCTAAAATTAGGAACCATTTGAGGAAGCTTATTATGTGAAAGAAAGAAAAACAGAGCATACATAAAAATGAACCCAGAGAAAAAAGGAAAACATCACCATGCAAAAAAACATAATTAATAACTCTGAAAGTTCTGATAGTGACTAAAATAAGAACATGTCACTGTAAAAAAAATATTCAGCAATAAAGAGCTCTTACAAATTAAAATATAACTAGAATCACAAATTCAGTAAAAGCATTGACTATACACATGAGGAAATCAGTAAGAAATTAAAATAGGATGATGAAACAGTCTATAGGAAATAGGAGGAAAAAACAACAACAACAACAACAAAATAGAGGCAATAGTCTAGCAAATCCAAAGGCCAACCTATAAGATAATTAACAGAAGGATGAAATCAAAGAGAATAACATTTCAAAGGTATGTTTCCTGCAACTAAACTGCAGGCAAAATTTGCAAAGAAAATTTTCTGCAACTAAAACTCATGTCTATAAACACAAAGGCCTATTGAGTACTAGAGAAGAAAAAAATAAAATATGTATAAAAATAAAATCAAGGATACAGAGAAAATTCTAAAAAATATCAGTGAGAAAGAAAACATTCAAAATATTACAATTAAGGATGAAATTAAGACCCTGATGCTGGGAAAGTTTATGGCAGGAGGAAAAGGGGATGACAGAGGATGAGATGGTTGGATGGCATCACCAATTCAATGGATGAGTTTGAATAAACTCCGAGAGTTGGTGATAGACAGGGAGGCCTGGCTTGCTGCAGTCTATGGGGTCGCAGAGAATCAGACATGACTGAGTGACTGAACTGAACTGATATCACGCTTGGCAATAACAGCAACAAAGATTCAACAACAGTGCAGAAATGCCTTTACAATTCATGGACAACCAGAAGGCTTATATAAATAAACTAGAATAAGAAATAAAGATGCTTATTTAAAAATTTTAATTTCTATTTGCAGTTAAAGAAGCATTAGGAGACTGATTTTTTTTTTTTTAATGAAGTCATTTTTGAAAAAGGAAAAGACATAAGGTTCTGCATAAGTTGCCCGTGCATGAATCTGGCCCTGCCTCTTGATATTTGCCTGAACTCCAACCCAGGAGAGGAGCAAAACGAATAGCATTCTGGCTTAGGGAGCAAGCATTCTTTTGGGAATAAGAGCGCCAAGGGGTCTGAGAACATATGTGCAGGAAAAAAATATAACTGATAAATTACTTGGTGAATTTAAGCCTTTAAAATTATTCTGGCAATATTCTAGAAATTTGTTGGAACATTTGGGCAAATAAAGCAGTGTTCACAGAATATTAAGCAAACACAGAACAGTTCAACTATTAAATCTCAATACTAAAATGTAAAAGAAAAACTGTATATATGTATTATACATTCAATAATATATACTATATATGCTATTTGGTTCAGTAGTGGATATCTATAAAATTATATCAATTTAAACATTCACTATTGATTTAATCATACATTGTCAGAATGGGAAAGGTAAAAAATCAGAAAGATCAACAGAGAGGTAAATAATAGAAGTAAAAATCATTAGAATCTCTAATGAAAGGACCAGTATGATATTGAATAATATTGCATATTTTTTGTTTAAATCTTTATTACTTATTACTATGTGCACAGGTTTCTATATTTATTTAACATAATTTAAAATAAAAATCTCACCAGAAAATCAAGGGGCTCAACTGCTTCCTGAGATTTAAAATCTGCCAAATTTTAGATCAATTTATATTTTTTGCCTTAAATAATGGGGTCTTCAGAGACTGCATTGTTAAAAGTCTATCAATTGATAGACAAGCCCACAGCCAAAAGGGAAAACTCGAAGACAAAGCAGTAATAAAACTGAGTAGTCAAAGAACGTTCATGACTGAAACATAACATGTCAGCACAGGAGATATAGAATTTAAGTAAGGGTAGAATAACAATCCTAAAGATTGCAACTAAAACCATACACTCTAAGCTTACAAAGACCAGCTACATCTGTTATTTTACTATTTAAAATGCAAAAAAAGAAAAAAATGTGTAAGGGGGGAGGGATAAATTAGGAGTTTGCAATTAGCAGATACAAATATATATATATATATGTATATATATATGACCTAAATGTGTAACACAGGGAACTATATTAAATATGCTATAATAAATCGATAATGAAAAAAATGTGAACGTGTGTGTGTGTTTGTATGTATAAAACTGAATAATTTAGTTGTACAACAGAAATGAACACAACATTTTAAATCAACTATACTTCAATTTTTTTAAAAAATGTAAAGAGAAAAATGAGCTAATATTGTGACAGTAGTTCAAATGAAGAGAGCAAAAAACAGTCAACACTCTTCTTTTGTTTTAATTATCTGGGCATTTCAAGCCAAAGGCTTTCTATAGGCTGAAGTATTTGGATAATTTATTTATGTATACAAACTTATTTATGATGAGAACACACATAGTCACAGACTCCCTCTTCCCACTTGCGTGAGAAAGAAAAATTAATTTAGAAGTGATGAAAGTCCTCTAATGTGCAGTTAAATTACTCACTTTTCCTTCTAATTGAATCCTAAATCATTAGTCTCCTCCACATGTATGAAGGTCTTCAATACCAACTACTTCAAAGGTATGTTATGGCACCCTCTTCACAAACAGTCTAAAATGGCTTCGTCTCAGTTACAGCATTTGGGAAAACCTTTACCATTTGATTTCTGTTATCCTCTATAGGCTTCATTTGCATACATTAAACTAAATGAGATATTTCATACTCTTCAAAGTGAACTTGAACCAAATAACTGGAGTGGAATGAAATCCCTTTTTTCTTTTCCATTTCCTATTTCAGCTTGTGCCATGAGAAATCAGGTGGCCCGTTGTACACTTTGCTGGATTCCAATTGAGGGCATCAAGCTGTTCAGCAATATGCAAATGAAATTCCGCTCCAGATTGTATTTTCCTGCACTTGGTTCAAGGAAGATGACAATGAAAGTTTCCTGTAAAGCCTTGTCACAGAACTGTCATGAAATTCACATTTTTCTTTCTCATAAACTTCTGGATATGTTTCAAAACCAGAATAAATTTTATTTGTAAGAAAATTATTAAAAATTCCAGCTGCAAAATTCAAGAGGGAGAAAAATCCTGACTCCATTTAAAAGTCTAGAAAAGTGAATTTAAACTTATTTATTTTAAAATTTATCAAAATCATATTCTTAGTTATGGAAAGCCCCACACACTAGTCACCCACCATCAGAATCAAGAAAATAATAAATAGGAGTTTAAAGTTTGAGTGAGAGATGTTGTTTTCTATTTTTATAACACCTGAAAACAATCATTGTCATTTTTTTATTTACAAAGCTTTGTTAAAGGTGCAAGACAGAAAAAATATGGAAGATAGAAAACATATATCAGAAATCCTTCTACCCTATCAGACTCTGCCAGTTAAATTCTCAAAGCTAATGATAGGCAAGAACAGAAAACACCAATGAATTTGTCCATGCATGCCCGGATGCTGTAAGGGTCATTTAAGTCCCACAGAGGTTTCTGGACAAAGATGTCATGATGAGTGACAAACATTGCTTAGCCATACTGCCTGGTACAGTTTCAGAACATTTTCATGCATACCCAGAAGTGACAGAGGCAAGATGCAGATTAGTGATCATGGACAGGATTTAGGAATATAAGAAAAGCCCACTGGGACTCCCCTGGTGGTCCAGTGGCTAGGACTCCATGCTTTCACCACAGGGGGCGCAGGTTTGAACCCTGGTCAGGAAACTAGAGCCCACATGACTCAACTATTTGGAACAGCCAAATAAATAAATACTTAATACAAAGAAGGGTCTACTATATGGAAAGTAGCATAGGCCATAGTACTAAAGATTGATATGAACCATATAGTGTCTTGGGGAGCCTAGTGGCTCAGATGGTAAAGCATCTGCCTACAATGTGGGAGACCTGGGTTCTATCCCTGGGTCAGGAAGATCCCCTGGAGAAGGAAATGGCAACCCACTTCAGCACTCTTGCTTGGAAAATCCCATGGATGGAGGAGCCTGGTAGGCTACAGTCAACAGGGGTGCAGAGTCGGACATGACTGAGCGACTTCACTTCACTTTATATAGTGTCTTGGGTTTCTCTGGTAACTCAGTTGGTAAAGAACCCACCTGCAATGTGGGAGATCCGGTTCAAACCCTGGATTGGGAAGATCCCCTGGAGATGGGAACGGCTACCCACTCCAGTATTCTGGCCTGGAGAATTCCATGGACAGAGGAACCTGACCAAGGGGTCACAAAGAGTTGGGCATGACTGAGCGACTTTCACTACTACTGAGAGAGTGTCTTAAATTGGATTTTGTAGGTGGCTCGATGGTTAAGGAATCCACCTGCCAATGCAGGAAATACAGGTTCAATCCTTAGGTTGGGAAGGTCCTCGGGAGAAGGAAATGGAAACCCACTCCAGTAGGTTTGGAAAATCCCACGGACAGAGGAACCTGGCAGGAAATAGTCCCTGAGGTCGCAAAAGAGTCAGACACAACTTAGCAACTAAACAATAAAACGTAGCAGTGTGAAGTTGTTCGCATTTATCTACATTTAGCAGAATTGCTTAACTTTGATATAAATAGGCACAGTTATGTCAACAGTCATAAGGCTGAGTCAAGTACAAGAAAATATTATTTTTACCATTTTATTTGTCATTGAAACATTTTAAATAGGGATATAAAATTGATGATCCTGGGAGTGATATTGAAAGATCAGTGGTGCCTAAAAGCTATGATACAATTACTCTTTTAATCCTAAACATAAACACATTTGGGAAAATAATTGAAGGTATAACCTGCCAGAAAACCTCCCCTATCACACACACTAAAAGTAAGTACATAATACAATAGTGTATACACTGAACTATGTTTAAACCACAATAGTTACTACAAAGGAAAATATGAAATAAAAATGTTTTGAAATAGAACAAAATAGACATATAGACGTTAACAATCCTGAAAACTATAAACATTGAGATCACAAAATAGTTCATTTTAAATGAGCTTTTCTAAAAGATATTAAGATAGATAGCTTAAATTCAATTAATCAGTTACTGTTAAGCACTATTCCACACAAAAAGAAAGATCAAGTGGAAAAGGACAAACATCTGGGTATCTTTTGCTGCCACAAGAGTTCTAATGCAATATATTGGGAGAGATCTGCTGATTCTCTTTGCTGTAACACTCCACTGCATCATAATATGGGCTTCCCAGCTGGCACGAGTGGTAAAGAACCTGCTTACCAGTGCAGGGAACATAAGAGATGTGGGTTTGATCCCTGGGTTGGGAAGATCCCCTGGAGAAGGGCACAGCCTCCCCATCCAGTATTCTTGCCTGGAGGATCCCATGGACAGAGGAGCCTGGTGGGCTGCGGTCCGTAGGGTCACAAGGAGTTGGACACAAGTTGAGCAACTTAGCACACATTCATGCCTATCATAACATGGAGAAACTCCATTCTAACAGAGTGTCTCTACAGCTGTAATATACTAGTTTATTAACATGTGATCTCAAGCAAATCATTTAACCTCTCTTCATCTCTGATAAATGGGAATCTGTAATTCACAATTATACGTCATCTTGATGAGGATAAAATTACATGTAAATTGTGAAAGCACATTACATAAAGCCTATTGTCAAGTAGGTGATGGGAAAAATTACTCATTGAGTTTAAACCTATTGTGCTTTATTGTGATATTCAAAGGCAACATTTCCAGACCCAACAAAAGTAATAAGGAGGTACTCAACAAATGGTAGTATATAATGGTTGTCATATTTTTAAGGATATGATCACTCTCTTCAATTAATGGGGAACAGACAATGCTCATTCTTGGAAAATTAATAGCCAATAAATAGTATTTAAAAACTACACATGCTATAGAAATTCAGAGAAAAAACTTTCAGTTTGAGTTAAAATAATTAAAGCCACGTTCACAAAGATGTGCTACTAAGATATAATAACGATCAACTTTAGGTCATATTTTGCATTCTGAATGTAGGTTCCATCACTAACTATAGTCACCCAGACTAAAAGCCTGAAGTTTTAAATGACTCTTCCTTACAGATCATTTAGATCTGAGTCTATAAAATTGGCAGGTACTGAATGGTTTCTACAGGTCCACATATGACATCTCTCAAAATTTTTAAAATAGTTCTTTCATTTTAGGTAATTTCACAAGAGAAACTAAGTAGAAACCCAGGATAGATATGAGCAAGTGGTATGAGTACAGAGAAGTGAAGCAGTACTGAAAGCATTTCTTACATTAATCAGGTGTGAAAGATGATTAATTGACTTCCAACCATGTGTTCATCCATTGAGGATACTGATGCAGAGTATGACCTTTTGCCTAAGACTCATCTTCAATTTGCTTTGTTTGTCTTCAAATACTAGTTATTATTCTTTTCCATGTGAGATATGATTAAGTTGCAGGTAATATCATATTTAAAAAATAATGCTGCTATTAATACATCTTCTTCCTAATGTTTATTGCTATTCATATCTACTGAACCTCAAAGGGTGACAAACTTGTGGTCATTGAAGGAAAAAAATAAACTTCTACCTTGTATAAAATTTCAATTCATTGAACTCTCAAGATCAATATAAAAATGCTATGGTTACATTTTATGTAAGCCTTTTCAGGAGATGGTGTATTATTAAACAATAGTTCAGAAACATAATCAAATGACATTTTTTTCTATCAATTTCTAAGTAAAATGAGCCCGTGAAATATAAAAGAAAAATTTTAGAAAAGCATTCTGAATGNTATAAAAAAAAAATTTTAGAAAAGCATTCTGAATGTGTATTTAGAATGTAATCTAAATACACATTCCTTAGGATTAGAAAAAATTTTCTTTCGAGTCAGGAGAGAAAAGGAATGTGTGTGCAAAGCAACTCCATAGTTTACCATTTCCCTTGTTGTGCAGAAAAGACCCCTTGACTGCTAACCTGTGCAGTCTCCATCTATAGAGAAGCTCTGTCCACTAAAGATTATAGGAAAAGTCAAGCTCTACAAAAAGTCCTGCTTTTACGCAAAGACCCCTCTTTACTTGCTCTCAATAGTCTATAGCTATCCATGGGAGAAAAAGCGTATTCTGGAGCTCATCAAAAACAAAACAGAAGTCTACAAAGCCAACTAAACTCCACAAGAATATGTCGACAGAAATCTAATTTTGAAAGCTACCACAGGAAAGCCGATGAAATCATACCAAACTGGGTATGTAAGAAATTCCAGTTGACCTGCTATTGTGTTACATAAGTAGCATTAAAACTATGTGCCATTCCTTTGTGTTTTTAATCCATAAATACAATGATAAAATGCATGCAGTAAGATTTTGATGAGAATTGAGAAAATACATGTGAAGTAATTAATGTTGGATACTGCACACAGTAAATACTCAATAATAGCTATTATCTTAATGTTGATATTAATTCTATTTTATAATCATACCATCTCCATAATTGTACCATCTCCATAATTGTACATTATAAAAACTCCTTTCAAAATATTTACAATAATATATGCATGGACATTGACATAAGAAATGTTGCTATTCATCTGTCTCAGAAAGGTAAAAGTTACTTGTTACTTTCTCTTCCTCACTAACTCATTACAGAAAATTTATTTAATGGAGTCCTTCTATGAATATTTTTTCCTATATGTAAAAGAGATTGATTTTGCATGATATTTTACCTTGACAGTGATAAAGAATATATTCAATTCTGTCATAAAAAATATTATAGATGTAAAGCAGAAATCTGTATGACTGGAAAGAAAGAAAGGGAAAGAAGGAGACTAATTTTTAAAAAATGTTAAAAGTGAGGCAAGAAGAAGAATTTCATGTTCTTGAAGATGGCTT
>SJYQ01003332.1:401748-421141 GCA_006410935.1 Redunca redunca
ATGATGAAATGTATTCTTTGATCATAACCAACTACTTTGAGCTTAGTCATTCTTTTATGAAAATCTCTTTCATAGAAATAGATTTGATTTTTTCCTTTCTCTCTGCTGTATTAGAAATATATCTAATTTAATCATAAGCCAATTTTCCTTTTTACAATGGAATCTATTACAGCCTTCAAAAAATTATTTTCCAGAACATAAGCATTTTTAAATACCTTTAAGCTTTAAGTGACTGACAAAAGTTTTTATTTTACATGTCCTTCTAATTTTTTTTCTTTACAAATGTAGTATAAGGACAGAATAAGTTTTTTTTTTTCCAATCATAAGCTTAAGGCCTAGTTTTTAATATTGTATATACACTTTGTAAGAGCAAGTTCAAGAAAAATGTATGCTTAGGTATTAAAAAAAAAAGCCAGCAGAGATCAGAAATGCATTATAACATATTGGCATTATATTAAATTGGATAACAACTAGTTAATAACTAGTGAAAAACAGTTCACTTCTATTGTCTTATTAAGAAACAGAGTATATTAAGTTATGGGCAGGGATGGCCAAAGGGAGAGTGAACATAGAAGTTCCTTGTACAAGGTGACAAATTCTAAGACTACACTTTAAATTCTCAATATTATATACGTGAGTTTATACATATAATCTTTGTATTTGTGATCAATAAACATTATTTGCAATATGTAAACATTCACAATTTTATGGCAACCCAATATTTTTAAACTTTACATTTATTTTGCTTCATGTTAATCAATATAAAATTGTTTATGAATACTTTTGTTCATTCATTCAGTTTGTTCTTCGAACAGATATTTATAGGGCACCAAATATTTGCCAGATCAATGGCAAGAGATGTACTTTCATGAGTAAAACAGGACTATCTTATTTTAAAAGTCTATTCCTAGTAAGAATATATAGGAATCAATCAAATACCAAACTAAATATAAAATTACAAAGATGATAACTGCTATGAGTGAGAGGTACAGGCATCATGGGAAGTATAAAATGGGAGAATATTATCTGGTCTGGATAGTTAGGGAAGGCTTCCCTAAGAAATTGGGTTTTAAATTGAGATTTTTAGATTGTTTTTCCCAGTAAAAGAAGAGGTTAAAATTTTTCTCTAAAGAAGAAATAGAATATGAAAGGGCATATGACTTCAGGGACTTGATTAGAGGGAACACAAGGAAGGCTATTATACTTTAGGTAGAGCAAAGAAGGGAGAATAACCAGATGAGCCAGAAGAACAGGATATTCAGAACCAAGGAGGCCACATTAAAGAATTAGACTATGAAAAGTAATGGGAAACAATGGAGGTGCTTTATGAACAGATAGAATCGCACTTTTTATTTAATAAAAATCACTCTGAAGGAGTAAGACTGATGATGTTAGACCAGTTAGGAGATAAATAACTGTGAGAATGAACTCCAAGAAAAGTAGATAGAATTAAGATGATTTAGGAGGTAAAATTCACATTGGAAAGGAGTTTGAATATGCAAATGAGGGTGACTGAAATGTCAGAGTTAATGCCTAAGTTTTCTGGCCACTGAATGTTTTCTGTGGCTTCATGGGTCACGAAAATCCCCTGGAGGAGGACAGGTCAACTCACTCCAGTATTCTTGCCTGTGGAATCCCATGGACAGAGGAGCCTGGTGAGCTACAGTTCAGGGGGGTCGCAAAGAGTTAGACACACCGGAAGCAACTTAGCATGGATGCATAGTATGCAGAGAAACCTAAATGTATGCACAACTAATAACAGGACTTCGAAATGTATAAAGCCAAGCTCAGCGAAAAGACGAAACAGAGGAATCTACAATGATGTGAAAGGCAGAGAATCTAACACTTGTTTTTCAATAATTGAACAAGCAAGTAAAAAGTCAGTGGGGATACACAGCTTAGGAGCTGACAGCAGATAAACCTTAAAGATAAGGAGAGCATTTTTGGTGTTTGATGTTGGCAGTAATAGGCATATGGATTATTTAGACAATTTAATAATACCACTTGTTTTCATTTTCTGTGTTCTATCCGTTCTTTTGCTACACTTAAGAAAGATGTTAACTCAGAAAATTCCTAAAATTACAAGATAACACTACTTATTGCAGCAGGCTGGGGCACAAAAAAAAGTTAACTAAGAAAATCAGCCCCAACACCAGACTCAAAAAATCATCCAAAATAGTTGCAAATAAAGTATTACCTTACCAAATCAGTGTACTCTATGAACATCTCTTTAATGAGCTAATATTTGGGGGGAAAAATCTGACACTGAATGAATGATTTTTAGTATGATAATGATATTTCAACTAAGCAATCAAAAACTGTCATTGGCAAAACAGAAAGGTTGGACAAAGAGTAACTTCCTCACTCACAAAATAACAAATAAGCCAGAATTATTAATAATAGCACATATTAAGGAGAAAAGGGACACTGTGAGAAAGACAATTACCCGTAATAAGAAATAAAAAACAATCTGGCAATCTATGAGGTACAGCAGGTGGATTATGTCAGACAAAGGGACACTGATGTATAAAACTAAAAGTATCTAGGCAGGGATTCACTCTTGAAGGGCAGAAAAAATAGACTTCCCCATAATTTAGGAAAAAGATCCCTCAATACTGTCAGTTCAGTTCATTATTTTTTTCATCCAAATCCATGTCCACACCAGGCTTACTTATTCAGCTTTCCCTGATATAATAATGTTGGGGAATCAGATGCCATGTACAATGTATACAAAAAAGGGATTATCTCTTTGGCTTGGGCATTTACCATATTAGTCTTCTGTTTTAACTACTGATCTCACATAAATTATGCTAACAGTGATCTTTCTTTGTGTGACTATTCACCTATCAGTTCAATTCAGTCACTCCGTGGTGTCCAACTCTCTGCGATCCCATGAATCGCAGCACGCCAGGCCTCCCTGTCCATCACCAACTCCCACAGTTCACCCAAACCCATGTCCATCTAGCCAGTGATGCCATCCAGCCATCTCATCCTCTGTCGTCCCCTTCTCCTCCTGCCTCCAATCCCTCCCAGCATCAGGGTCTTTTCCAATGAGTCAATGCTTTGCCAAAGTATTGGAGTTTCAGCTTTAGCATCAGTCCTTCAAGGAACACCCAGGACTGATCTCCTTCAGAATGGATTGGTTGGATCTCCTTGCAGTCCAAGGGCCTCTCAAGAGTCTTCTCCAACACCACAGTTTAAAAGCATCAATTCTTCAGCACTCAGCTTTCTTCACAGTCCAACTCTCACATCCATTCATGACCACTGGAAAAACCATAGCCTTGACTACACAGACCTGTGTTGGCAAAGTAATGTCTCTGCTTTTGAATATGCTATTTAGGTTGCTCATAACTTTCCTTCCAAGGAGTAAGGGTCTTTTAATTTCATGGCTGCAATCATCATATGCAGTGATTTTGAAGCCCCCCAAAATAAAGTGTGACAGTGTTTCCACTGTTTCCCCACCTATTTCCCATGAAGTGATGGGACCAGATGTCATGATCTTCATTTTCTGAATGTGGAGCTTTAAGCCAACTTTTTCACTCTCCTCTTTCACTTTCATCAAGAGGCTTTTTAGTTCCTCTTCACTTTCTGCCATAATGGTGGTGTCATCTGCATATCTGAGGTTATTGATATTTCTCCCGGCAATCTTGATTCAAGCTTGTGCTTCTTCCAGCCCAGCATTTTTCATGCTGTACTCTGCGTATAAGTTAAATAAGCAGGGTGACAATATACAGCGTTGATGTACTCCTTTTCCTATGTGGAACCAGTCTGTTGTTCCATGTCCATTCTAATTGTTGCTTCCTGACCTGCATATAGGTTTCTCAAGAGGCAGGTCAGGTGGTCTGGTATGCCCATCTCTTTCAGAATTTTCCACAGTTTATTGTGATCCACACAGTCAAAGGCTTTGGCATAGTCAATAAAGCTGATCACAATTAACTTTCTGGAAGATTAAGTTTTGTTGGATAGTACTGATAATTTACAGTCTTTTAAAGATTATTGACTGGGCATCCTTTAAACAGAGGTCTTTACAATCAAACTAAAATGAGCTGTCTTTTTGCATGGGAGGACAAAAAAATAAAAAGATGAGTGGATCCAATTTTTCTATTCCCGTTTCCTTGATATTAGGGTAGAAGATGCCTTTTTCTAGGCTTGCTTATCCAGTGGTCTGACCATGGTTGACCACTCCTTTGCTATGATGAAGTGAAAGTAAAAGTGTTAGTCACTCAGTTGTCTCCAACTCTTTGGGACCCCATGGACTATAGCCTGCCAGGCTCCCCTGTCCATTAAATTCTCCAGCCAAGAATACTGGAAGTGGGTTGTCATTCCCTTCTCCAAAGGACCTTCCCAACCCAGGGACTGAACATCTTTTGTGTCTTCTGCATTGGAAAGTAGGCTCTTCACCAGCTGAGCCACCACTACTGCGTATTACGGCTCTCTGTACTTGGAGAAAGTTGGAGGATCAGAGGCACAGCTCAGGTCTACATCCATAGAGTGGCTTTAGGCAAACAGCAGTTTAAGGATTGTTAAGACTCAGAAATTTATAAGTGACTCTCCAAACTTCTTCCCCATCACATGAGAACTGATTTCTTACTGATCCCATTTCACCAAGGCAGTTACTTCAGGTGTGTGTGTGTGTGTGTGTATGTAACAGAGAGAAACCAGGGTGAAGCACAGAGGTATAAATGTAATTCAGAAAAGAGTTTTCCTGAATTGACCAGTTTCCTTCCAAGCACAGGATTACAAGATAGAAGTCTCAATACCTTTAGCTCAGATACTTCATTTTCATAGCCTTAGTCTCCATTTATAAAAATGGTATCCAGTGTGAAGTATTTTACCATTTTCCTAAATCTTGATATTAATAAGGACAAGAATATGTTTTAAGGTTCCATATCTCTAGTTTCAATTGATGTTTGCGCAGCTAAGTAAATTGACTGCTTAACTAACCAGGCTGTGTGTTCAGTCTCTGTCATGTCCAGCTCTTCGACCCCACAGACTGTAGCCTGCCAGGCTCCTCTGTCCATGGGATTTTGCAAGCAAGAATGCTGGAGCGGGTTGCCATTTCCTTCTCCAGGAGATCTTCCCAACCCAGGGATCGCACCTATGTTTCCTGCTTGCATCTCCTGCATCGGCAGGCAGATTCTTTACCACTTGAGCCACCTGGGAAGCCCACTTAACTGACCATACTCAAATCCTAATATAGAATCACTGGCTCATGTTGATGGTGGTGGAAAGTCAAAGAGCCTCATATTCTCCTATTTCTTTAATGACTTGCATTAAAATATCCAAGGCAAGCTTGGAAAATGTGGGTGTTATATGAATTTGGGAGGCATGATGACAGAATCACACTCCAAGATCCTGACAGCCTCAAATGATGGGCCAAATTTAACAAGATGGGTATAATCAAAATAATTACAAGGTTGCACAAGGGATATCTTAGGGCCAAAAACCTAACTGCAAATAAATGACTGGAAAGAAATCTGGCTTAGCAGCAAAATTGTGGCAGAAAATTATAAAACAGCTTAAGAGCTTCAATATTAGCTGTCAATGTTGTGAGGTGAACATAAAACCAAAGTTCATCTTTTTATTGTCTGACTAAAAACAAACATCTACAAGCTGATACTTGTTATGGTTAAACCATACCTAGGTTGTTTTCTTTTATTATACAACCTGCCTTTTCAAAACTATTTAACACAAAAGAAAATCCATTCAGACAAGTATGATAAATTAATAGGATTATACAGCTTGAAAAATGTTATTGAAATAGTTGAAAATCTTGAATCTTTATCTTAAAGGATTTATGTGGATAAAATGATGATCCTGTACAACTTCAAATGATACCAATAGGTAAAATCTTCAAAAAATTAATTTTAACTTCACATAATTTAAAAGTAAAGTGATGATGTAGATTGCTTACTGTTTGCCAGGTGCCATGTAACCCAATCACAGAAAGGTAGTTACCTTGCTTGATTTGACCATACCCATGACCACATCCATTTGACCATATCCAAAGTCTTTGACAATTTCAATTAACCTCTTTCCTATTATAGAAGGTTTTTCTAGCTCTCATATGGGCCCATGAATGAAATGAGTTAGCTGAAAAGGTGATGTATCTCCAAACGCTGGAAATGTTCAATCATGGAGTGAAAAACCATTTGCTGTTTAATGAATTCTACTAAAAATACCTTTCTCCAATTTATCATCTTTACAAATGCAGTGTTCCTTTCAGTAAGTGTGCTCAAACATCTCCATAAAGCCTCAGTTCTTTGAAGATTTTATGACTCTGTCATGATTAAACAAAGAACTACATTCAACCAGAGCAAATGCCCAGAATCAAGCCCTATGCTAATATTGATTCACTGCTAACTGAAAACAGAAATTTAAAAAAAATAGGTAATGTAACTTTTAGACTTCAGAACTTTGGTCAGAGAAAATCTGTAGTCCTACACACACACACACACACACACACACACACACACACACATATATATATATATACACTCCATGCATACATATATGTATGTGTGTGTATTCACTAGGATTCTGTCATAATTCCTTACTAGGGATGATAATAATTACACTGCTTATAGACTATGTAATATATGCCAAGTACTATAGTTCTATTTATATTAACTAACATATTTAATCCTCACCACAATCCCATGAGGCAAGTTTTACAGATAAAGTTAGATATACTTATTACTATAGGTAAACAAACAACAAATACCTACTGTATAGCACAGGGAACTATATCCAATATTTGTAATAACCTATATTGGGGAAGAGCCTGGAAATAATTAAAAAACTAAATCTCTTTTCTGAATCACCTGAAACTAACATAGAATTGTAAATTTACTATGATAAAAAACTTTTTTTTTTTTTAAACCTATCTGGTTTCAAAAAAATAAAAGAAACTAAGACATAGAGTCATTGAGTACTTGCTGAAGGCCACACATAAAGAAAGGGCCCAGACAGGATTTAAACTAAGATGTCTTACAGCTGATTACATACTCTTAACCACTAAGGATATGGCACCCCACTCCAGCATTCTTGCCTGGAAAATCCCATGGATGGAGGAGCCTGGTGGGCTGCAGTCCATGGGGTCGCTAAGAGTCAGACATGACTGAGCGACTTCACCTTAACTTTTCACTTCCATGCATTGGAGAAGGAAATGGCAACCCACTCCAGTATTCTTGCCTGGAGAAACTCAGGGACGGGGGAGCCTGGCAGGCTGCCATCTATGGGGTCGCACAGAGTCAGACACGACTGAAGCGACTTAGCAGCAGCAGCAGCAGCAGCAGCAGCAACCACTAAGGATGCTGCCTCTCATAAATGTATGCTTCAGTATTCAAAATAGCTTTAACTATAAATATCTAAATTCTGAATTTTAGCTTTCATCAGTGAACAAGTAAAAATTAAAATAAAAGTAAAAATTTTAAAAATAATCTAATTTATTTTGGACAAGTGCCAAATAGTTTTTTCTTTTTCTTCTTTTTTTTTAGCCTTAAGCTTATCTCCTACTGCCTTTATATGAATGGAGTCTTCTTTTGTATAATGGGCATAATTTCTACTAACCTATCTTATAAAAATTTAATAAGATAAAATATGCTCAACCTAAATACTTAGGTCCTTAGGTAGCATGATATATGCTGAAGAATTTTCAACAGGAGTATTATAAACTGTTTTCTGCAAACAAGAACCATACTAATAACATTTCTCTGTGTATAAAATCATACTAACTATTCTTGTAAAAAATATTGCAAATCAATGTTAATAAGCTATAATTTTTAAAAAATACAGGAATAGAACAGAGTGTTTTGGAAAAAACATATAACACACTCAGAAGGAGATGGCCCAGTGAAACCTGAGCAGTGCGTCAGCTGAGTAAAGTTTTGTAACATGGATATGTGTTTAGCAACCAGTAGAGAATTCAGTTTTCTTGCCTTGAAAACCCCATGAACAGTACGAAACGGCAAAATGATAGGATACTGAAAGGGGAACTCCCCAGGTCGGTAGGTGCCCAATATGCTACTGGAGATCAGTGGAGAAATAACTCCAGAAAGAATGAAGGGATGGAGCCAAAGCAAAAACAATACCCAGTTGTGGACGTGACTGGTGATAGAAGCAAGGTCCGATGCTGTAAAGAGCAATATTGCATAGGAACCTGGAATGTCAGGCCCATGAATCAAGGCAAATTGGAAATGGTCAAACAGGAGATGGCAAGAATGAACGTCGACATTCTAGGAATCAGTGAACTAAAATGGACTGGAAAGGGTGAATTTAACTCAGATGACCATTATATCTACTACTGCGTGCTGTGATTCATAGGGTTGCAAAGAATGGGACACAACTGAGCAACTGAACTGACTGAACTGACTGTGAGAAGTGAAGCATAATAGAAGGAAGGAACTATGTTTACAAAACATGATGGAATGAGACAGCTAGTAAGCAATGGAAACTGTACAGGTTTCAGTAGGAGAATAGAGAATGAGGAAGTAAGGATTAGCAGTATGGGGTGTGAGCCTGCAGAAACTTGAAGAGACTAGGTGACATGTGAGAAGCCTGTAGCTAATGAAGAGCTTACAATGTTCCAAGGATTTTTCTGGGCTGTGGGGTGTATGAACTGGAAGTGCGGACAGGAGGAAAATCTAGCATTGGTAAGGTTAATTAGGAAGCTATGCTACTATCGTTGGTATGAGAAATTTTGAGGGCCTGAATTTAATTTTAGACAAGATAAAGAGAATGGAGCTGAAGAAATTTAAGGAGGTCTGAAAGACCTGACTTAGGTTATTAGGCAGATGGTACAACCAACCTAGACAGCATATTAAAAAGCAGAGACATTGTTTTGTTAACAAAGGTCTGTCTAGTCAAGGCTATGGTTTTTCCACTGGTCATGTATGGATGTGACAGTTGGATTATAAAGAAAGCTGAGCACCGAAGAATTGATGCTTTTGAACTGTGGTGCTGGAGAAGACTCCTGAGAGTCACTTGGACCGCAAGGAGATCCACCCAGTCCATCCTAAAGGAGATCAGTCCTGAGTGTTCATTGGAAGGACTGATGCTAAAGCTGAAACTCCAATACTTTGGCCACCTGATATGAAGAGCTGACTCATTGGAAAAGACCCTGATGCTGGGAAAGATTGAGGGCAGGAGGAGAAGGGGACGACAGAGGATGAGATGGTTGGATGGCATCACCAGCTCAATGGATATGGGTTTGGGTGGAATCCGGAAATTGGTGATGGACAGGGAGGCCTGGCATCCTGCGGTTCATGGGGTTGCAAAGTGTCAGGCATGACTGAGCGACTGAATTGAACTAAGTATCACTAAATAAGACATCTGGCTTTAATAATTGGAGTGATAGCAGTGAAAATAAATAGAATTCCAAACACACAGCAAATCACTGTTTTGGTGGGAATAAAATGAAAAGGCAAGCTCAGAGCTAGAGTTTGAGGTGCCTTGTGCCATTCATGAGAAATCTGAATATATCAATATGGATGGCACGCAGGTGACAGGTAAAATTGATACCTCTGAACTTCTGCTTGATAATTTAAAATAATGCAATTTATTGCAATCAAACAAGGAAAGTAAATTAAAAATAAATAAGAAGCTCTCCAACAAATATAAATATATACAACAATGCAAAGTTGATAATGTTGTTGACTAAAAATACATGTACAACTTGAGAGCTGTGAGTTAAGTTTTACTGGGGGCAAAATGAGGACTGCAGCCCGGGAGGCAGCATCTCAGATAGCTCTGAGAGACTGCTCCAAAGCAGCAGTAGGGGAAAGTCAATATACAAGGTTTTGGTGAAGGGGGAGTTCAGTACCATGAAGCACTCATTTTACAAAAGGTTTTTTGTTAGTCATGAGGATCTGATATCACCATGAAGGGATTTAGTGCTTCTTTGGATATAAGGAGATGCAAGGATTGAGATCATAAAATCTGTTCCTAAAAACATCCAACTGTTTGAAGACCTGTCCCACCAGATTCCCTGGAGTACAGAGTGCCTCACTCCACCCTGCACTCGCTCAGGGGTTGTTGAAGGTCAACAGCTATAGCAGCATGGGGGTTAATCTCCATAGAAGCAGGTGGCAAACACCTTTGGTGTTCAGTCATTGGCAATCCTCTTGGTAAGTGTCAATTTGTAGTTGACTATATTATTATTAAATACTTGCACAGCAGGATTAATAACAGAAGATATAACTCATCCTTGGCTCCTTTTGCCGAGACAGTGCTACTGTAGTAATAGAAGAAGAAAGTGCAAGTCTTTATTTAAGTTGCAGATTGAAACAGGTGACAAGACAGGTAACATTTTTGATCAGACTCAGGCTTAACCTTGGATTATCAGAGAAGAAATGGGCATTAAATTACTATGAGATTTAGGTCAAAGAAATATAAGCTTTTGGGGGACAGAAATTCATTGAATTTTTGTGGACACCTTACATAACTGTTCTTTTTTTTTTCTTTTCTCTCACTTTACAGATCAGACATGAGAAGAACAGGTATTTTTCTATACATTTCTTTTCAGTCTACAGTGGTTAATTAGAAACTGTCCAGCTGGTAACAGAATTGGTCTAAGACAAGACTATGCAAGCAGGCAATACAGTAGGATTCTAGCCATTAATATCACATAGAATAAAGCTGTTCATTAAATAAAAAATAGCAATAACATCTGAACTGTTTAGAAAACCCACCAATGAACTTATAAAACCACATATCCATAGCATTCCCTTACTTATAGGAAGAAAACATTGTGATCTTTACAGAGGATGCTTTTAGTTCCTTCCTACAATTCTGTTGAAATGAACTCTATTTGAGTTAAACAATATCACATGAGGAGCAGAAAGTTCTTTACCAATCAATGAACAGAGAAGCTGTGCTCTGTGGTTTGTGCTTTATACTTTTTATCTCTTTACACAACTATAGGAAAAACACATAATTTTTTATGGCACTTTAAGCAAGTGCCTAAAGTTCAGTTGAAAAAAATAAGTCTGTATATGAGTTGAGATTAGAGATAGGTAAAATCAGTTCCACAAAAGTNGCACTTTAAGCAAGTGCCTAAAGTTCAGTTGAAAAATATAAGTCTGTATATGAGTTGAGATTAGAGATAGGTAAAATCAGTTCCACAAAAGTTCAATAGAGAAAGTTCAGAAGACAATTGGAATAGCTAGAGAAAGCTTTGTGTTAGAGACAGACATTGGGAAAGCTTATATAGTAAAAGTAAAGGGAAAGAATTTAAAAATTTCAGTTAACAAATTGATCAAAAATTTCCAGATTATTATATTATAGTGAGTTTTGAGAGCCAGACAAAGGGATATATAGTGAATGCAAGAAAATTCATTTCTCAATTTTCTAAAGATTTAATTGCACCTATGAAGAAATTTGTTTCCCTCTAAAAATACAGTGCAGACCCTACTCCATGTTATACAAATTCCTCTGAAACCAAAATTTCATCTACCTTTAAATCATAATTCATATATACTCTGGAATAATCAATAAATATTTACTAATAACTTCATTAAACACAATATGCCTAAAGATCTTTAAAAGTTTGCCCAAGGTTTTATGTTATATGAACGATTTTCTTGACATGTCCAATCTATAAAAGTTCTACCATCTTTAAAATTTTACCTCTAATGTCACCTATATTGCAAAAATTTTATTTCCTATAAATTATAATTATTTACTTTCTTTGATGCAAGGTATGTATGTATGTATGTATATTCATTTATATATCTGTTTGCATGTGTATACACCTATAGGTACATCTATTATATCATTTCTTAATTCAGCTCAGCAACTCAACTGGGGGGTGGTGTGTGAATTTCCTCTCCAATATCATAAATGTAAAGGTTCATAATATTTTAAGGTTAGTTTCTATAACTTTATATATACATAGCCTATAATGCTTAACACAATTTTTTCATGAAAATAACTTAAGAATATGTGTTAAAAAACATACATATATATACACATGTAGGTATGCATATATTGGGTTGATCAAAAAGTTCATTTGGCTTTTACTGTAACATCTTCTGGAAAAATCTGAATGAACATTTTGGCCAACCAATATATACATACATACTAAGATCAGACCTTAATTCATGATCTGATTTTTCCATAATAGATTTTAAAACAAGCCCATATGGACTTTACTAACTGAACTAAGTACGATGATAACTGATTCAGATAAGTCTGTGATGTTTCAGAGAGCTCGGAAGACATTACAGTTCACAGTCGCCTTTCATAGTACAGAGTCAGTGGTAGGAAGTGGCTTCCCAGAAAAGTATTGTAATTCCCAGCTCTTTGGCATTTAGGTCTGAGTTTGTGACTGGTTTTTGCCAAAGGAATAACAATGGAATTATTGATATGTGTTAGTCCCTGGTTCTAGAGGCAGATATTCTTCTTTATTCTCACTCCAAGAGTTGGTGATGGACAGGGAGGCTTGGCATGCTTCAGTCTATGGGATCGCAAAGAGTCGGACATGACTGAGCGACTGAACTGAACTGATTCTTCTCTGTTACCTTTTTCCTTCTACAGGCTGGAAACTATGAACAAAGACTTGAGGAGAGCAAAGCTGGATCCAGAGAATCTTAATGTGGGAAAAGCTTAAGCATCACCTAAACCTTCAGGGAAATTTTGGAGTGGAATTTATACTTCACTGAACAATGTAGGCCTTTTATATTCCCATTATCAGTCTACCAGGCAGTCACTAGCTAAGGATTACCCATGAGTGATATAACTCCCCCAGGCACTTCTGACTCTCTATACATGTAAGCACAGTGACTCAAATAGCTCTTGACTATATCTGAGGTACAGACCATAGAAGCAAAATAACAAACTAGTGATGAGTACATATAAACAGTAAGAGAGACCTGAGGGCATCTAGGCAGAGCACCAATAGCATCTGCTACACATATTATGTAGACACAAATAATTTGGCTATAATGAGCATGACTAAGAGCCCTGGCAATACCTAATAAACCTTCTTACTTAAGAGAAAATGCCAACCAGATACCAAGGGTCTTGAACTATTAGGAAGACCAGAAACTATAACTAAAAATGACTAAAGGCACAGTTTTTCACATTCACAAGTTTTTATATAGATATGCATATGAAAAAGCAGCACAAATGAAACTCATTGTTTGGGGATTGGAATCAATGCTATATCAGAGCCCTGAAGAGGGGAGGGTCACCATTCAAGCCTACAATGATTTCAGATATCCCTGTTAGACATCTGGATGAATTTCCATCAAAAGTAAAACTTAACCTCAAAAATGCTTAGACATATGAACATTTAGAGGGTCAGATGTTTCAAAATTAGTCTAGAGAATAAGGGTTGGAAGGCATGCCCTTTATTTGCCCAAGAGTAGACAAAATTTGATCCTTCATTAGCAATTATTCCCTTAAAGTGTGGATACAACAGGATGAGTGAGAGCAACATTGAGTGAAGCCCCACTTAGGTCATGGCAGATACATCAACACCAGCCAGAGAAATAACCAGTTGACTCTTCTTTCAGTACTAAGGACTTGGACAGAGCTGTGCCTCTAATAAGGCATCTGGTGATGGCCCCAAGCCAACAGCAATGGCAGCCTCGGGGGCTGAAGGAGTAGCATACGTATCTAGAGGCAGACTTTAGGAACCATGTTGGTTAGAATCCCAGTCACATATATGTGGATAGAGACCTTTGGAATAATGATAACATAACGAAGTCTCTAAAATTATCGTTGATAAAAACTCTCCATCAACTTTGAAAGCAATGAATGGGAAGATAGAAAATTGATTCGCATGTGGTTATTTATTGACTATGAAGATAATGTGTCAAGGCAAACAAAAGTATAACTAAGACAAGAAAGGGTAAGTCATCTGACAGACCTGAAGAAAATGGCATTGGACAAAAAAAAAGTTGTGCCAGAAGGGTGAGTAATCTTGGATAAGAATATTGTTCTAGTGGTTAGAATTGCCTCACTTTGAACTAAAGAGACTGATTAGATCGCAAGAAAATCATCAGATTTTCTTCCAAATCTTTAAATGTAGGGCTCTACATAAAGAATTAATAAGAACCAAGAACAAAAGTAAGCCCCAAGAAAATATACGAACCTCTGGGGCAAAATATAGCTGTAATGGCCAGTTAGTAGGACAAGCCAGATGATTATGTCTATTTATCTCTATTTTCTAACTTTCAAAATAGTATTCTTTCAAGTGTAACACTATCCATTCTTTCTCTTGATTTTGGTTCTGAGAAGATGGTTTGTTTAAAACAAGTAAAATAAAATATAGGGTGGTAGCCAGTGGAAGAAACTGCAAAAATTTTAATCCTTTAAGTTTGCCTCCTTTTTCACATCAACTTTCCAGAAGTGAAAGCTAAAGTATTTTTTATTTAAAAATTATACATATTGCCAAAGGAAATCTAATTATCTTTGGCAATATGCAAATTTTGACTTAAAATTATGCATACTTAATTTCTTTAATTTTGATTTAAAAATTATGCATATCACCAAAGAGAATCAATTAGATTCTCTTTTGCCAAAGAGAATCTAATTGCATTTTCTTAAACTGAATTTTCAGCTTGCAATCATATGTGAATAATAAATATTATTTTACTTTCCTATTAGAATCAATCTGGAAGATAGAATCATGTATAAAAACAGTTATTTTGACATTAAAATTCTTAATTCTCCATATTTATTTTCTTACATCTCTTATCTTTAATTGAAATATAGCTGACATGGGCTTCCAAGCTGGCTCAGTGGTAATCTGCCTGCTAATGTAGGAGACACAGGTTTGATCCCTGGGTTAGGAAGATCCCCTGGAGAAGGAAATGGCAACCCACTCCAGTATTCTTGCCTGGAGAATCCCATGGACAGAGGAGCCTGGTGGGCTGCAGTCCACGAAGTTGCAAAAGAGTCAGACATGACTTAGTAACTACACAAGGACAGCATTGTAGCTACAAAATTATAATAGCTTCAGGTGTACAACAAAGCAATTTGATATTGCCTTTGACTGTGTGGATCACAACAAACTGTGGAAAATCCTGAAAGAGATTGGAGTACCAGACAACCTTACCTGCCTCATATGAAACCTGTATGCAGGTCAAGAAGCCGCAGTTAGAACCGGACATGGAACAACAGACTGGTTCCAAATTGGGAAAGGAGTACTTCAAGGCTATATACTGTCACCCTGCTTATATAACTTCTATGCAGAGTACATCATGCAAAATGATGGGCTAGATGAAGCACAAGCTGGAATCAAGGTTGCCAGGAGAGATATCAATAACCTCAGATGTGCAGATGACACCACCCTTATGGCAGAAAGCAGAGAGGAACTAAAGAGCCTCTTGATGAAAGTGAAAGAGGAGAGTGAAAAAGCAGGCTTAAAACTCAACATTCAAAAACTAAGATCAAGTCCCATCATTTCAAGGCAAATAAATAGGAAGACAATGGACATAGTAACATACCATAATTCCATGGGCTCCAAAATCACTGTTAATGGTGACTGCAGCCATGAAATTAAAAGACGCTTGCTCCTCGGAAGAGAAGCTAAGACCAACTTGCTGCTGCTAAGTCGCTTCAGTCGTGTCTGACTCTGTGCGACCCCATAGACAGCAGCCCACCCGGCTCTCCTGTCCCTGGGATTCTCCAGGCAAGAATACTAGAGTGGGTTCCCATTTCCTTCTCCAATGCATGAAAGTGAAAGTGAAGTCGCTCAGTCCTGTCTGACTCCTAGCAATCCCGTGGACTGCAGCCTACAAGGCTCCTCCATCCATGGGACCTTCTTGGCAAGAGTACTGGAGTGGGTTGCCATTGCCTTCTATGTCCAGTTGCCAACTCAGCCTAGACATCATATTAAAAAGCAGAGATATAACTTTACTGACAAAGGTCAGTCTAGTCAAAGCCATGGTTTTTCCAGTAGTCATGTATGGATGTGACAGCTGGACCATAAAGAAGGCTGAACATCAAAGAATTGATAGTTTTGAACTGTGGTGTTGGAGAAGACTCTTGAGAGTTCCTTGGAATGCAAGGAGATCAAACCAGTCAATCCTAAAGGAAATCAATCCTGAATATTCTTAGGAAAGACTGGTGCTGAAACTATATCTCTAATACTTTGGCCACCTGATGTGAAGAACCACCTCAGTAGAAAAGACCCTGATGCTGAGAAAGATTGAAGGCAGGAGGAGAAAGGGACAATAGAAGAAGAGATGGTTGGATGGTATCACTGACTCAATGGACATGAGTCTGAGCAAGCGCCAGGAGATGGTGAAGGAGAGGGAATCCTGGCATGCTATAGTCAGACACAACTGAGCAACTGAACAACAAATATGTTACACAGCATATGAACTTATTACAATATTAAAATTTTCTTTGTTTTGGTTATGATCCTATATATTTACCCAATAATCTTATATTTTATTTGTCCTTATTATAGTAAATCCTAACAGTATCATGCATTCATCGTCTCTCTGAGACCTTATTTTTCTATTCTATTCTATAAATCATATCTTTATACTCAACAGTTGAAAGGAATTAACTATTCATTATGAGCAAAGCCTGGAGAAGGAAATGGCAACCCACTCCAGTATTCTTGCCTGTAGAATCTCAGGGATGGAGGAGCCTGGTGGGCTGCCGTCTATGGGGTCGCACAGAGTCGGACATGACTGAAGTTACTTAGCAGCAGCAGCAGCATGAGCAAAGCCTTCATAAATTTAGAAAACTATCTTCTTAAATTAACAGCTTAGATTTTTAAATACAATGACTAAGTAGATTATCTTAACAGACAGTAATTTTTTACATTTCACTTTTGTTAACATACATATACATATTTAAGTAATAATATTTTATATATCACTATTATTCTTCTGTATCATAAACTGCATGCGTATTAAGTCACTTCAGATATGTCCAACTCTTTGTGACTCTGTGAAACTGTAGCCTTCCACTCTCCTCTGTCCATGGGGTCCTCCAGGCAAGAATACTGGAGTGGGTTTCCATGCCCTCTTCCAGGTGAGTATTACTTTATAAAAAGAAAAATTTAAATGGTGGAAATTTGGTTAATCTCAATGATAGCAGCAATCTAAAATCATATACTGGATTTTGCATATGAAGCATCTATGTTCATGTGAGACATATCTGTAACTTGATAAATATTCCCATTTTTAGGATTCCTGATTCCCTTCTATTGTTATTACATGGAATCATAAAACATTTATGGTTACAGTGAATCCTGCAGTTATCATCTCAAGGCAGATCAAGTTTCATCCACATCTCTCCTCACTTATGCTCCTTCTTAGGCAAGCCAATAAGTTCCAGAGAATACAAAATTAGGCAATGAAGAGTTATCTCAAAGAGCTTGCAACTAGCTATTAAAGTTTTACTTTAAATCAGCTCAGGAGGAAGTGAAATAGATGAATTAAAGATCAAAGGAAAATGCTATTACACACCTTTGAGTGGACTGGCAAGCTCATTTCATTAAAGTTGGTTCATAAGATATCTACTGTGAAAGTTTCAATGACCCTGAGTTAGATATCAGCTCACCTATTCCAAGCATGAGAGACTGAACTGAGCATGAGGCTGTTTGAAGACTTCATTTCTTTTTCTGAACCTCTAAGATACTTTAAGCAAATCAATTCACTTTCTTTCTAGCATGAGTTTCCCCTACTGTTGCCCTTAACTTTATACATTTAAGATTTGTTTAAAAAGAAAACTTTCAAATCATGAAGGAAAACATGCAGTCAGCCTGTTTAAATCTTGCCTATTGCCTTGAGAGTTACCTGGCTACTCTTTTCCTATATGTGTGGCATTTTTGTGATGTTTGACAAACATCAAAAAATTCCAGAGAATTCAGGTTTTATTACACATATTGGACTCTAACAGGTCTTGAGGGACCCAGATTTTTACTTCAAATAGAATAAGATTACATACTTTATCCTCATCTCTAGAGTCATGCTTCAAGAGTGACTCTGGAACTGAGACTAACATCTAGAGAGGAGCTGTGTTTCTCAGATGAGGTGCTCTAACAAAAAACTTGTAAAGTAAAGGCAACAAAGAAGATGTCATCATGCAAATTAATCAGCACTTGCTATCATTTGTCTTGAGAATGTAGCCCTTCTGTCACTTTTATATTTTCTTTGCCATGCATGGTAGGTACCGCGGAAATGAGAAGGAAGAAACAGGAGAGAGTTTAGTAAAGTTTGTATACATTAGAGGGCAAAAATCTTTGTGAATTTCTCTCTTTCTCTCTGAATTATGTTTGGACCAGGGTATCATCAGCTCTTATGCCATAGGTTAGGACTATGTGGCTGAACAAATCTATGAAGCTTCTGCCAGTCAAATATTCTTTGTCATAATTTACCTTAATGCACAGAGCATGTATACTTTTCTCTAACAAAGTGAGAGTATATATTCTGTACCATAAAGTGCTTTAGTCACATGGTTATATAAGTCCTGGTGACTTCATTGGCTTTTTCCTTTCCTGTGGAACTTCTGTCCCATAGCAGAAAACTAAACTGTGAATGTGGCATGAAAAGCTATCATGAAGATTCCAGGTAAAAGGGACTACTTATTTTTCCTGTTAACTAGAAAATGTCTTCATCTAATAAATTTCCTTTACAAAGGGAGTGGTATGCCAGCATAGTGGTAAAACATTATGAAATTTAATACATTCAATTTGTCGTTTCCCAAATCATGGAAGAGCTCCTTCTTATTTCTAAGACTATCTTTGGCTTGCGTGTGTGCTCAGCTGTGCCTGTCTCTCTGCCATCCCATGGACTGTAGACTGCCAGGCCCCAGTGTCCATGTAATTTTGCAGGCAAGAGTACTGGAGTGTGTTGCCATTTCCTTCTCCAGGGGATTTTTCGGACCATAGAACTGAACCTGCATCTCTTACATCTCCTGCATTGGTAGGTGGGTTCTTTACCATTGGCACCACTGGGAAGCCCTATTTTTTGTTTTTGTGTGTGTGTGGGAGGGTGCTTACTGAGAGCTTATAATTTGTTTAAGTAGACTTGTCAACAGTGTGTATTTGTATGGCTAAACATGCATACATCTTCTCCATTGTTGCCCAGTCTTCACAATATTTGCAAATATCAGAGATCGTAATAACGTGAAGTTTAGCAAACATTCACAGAAGTGGGAAAAAAACCCAAGTCATCATTTTTTTATTCTACTTACCAAGAAATCTGGAATTAAACCCTCCATCCGCTTGGCTTCTTTAGAGATCTTATTTTATAGCTCTTCAGAGGAAAGCTCTGTCATTTGTTTGAGAAGTGATACTTCCAAAATATTTCCCTTATGTTTCAAATGTTGTGTGTGGTTTTTTTTTTTCTGAAGTTACTTTAATTTTTCCTCTATGTACTCACATAGATGCTCCTTTTCAAAGTACACTATATTTAAGCGTGGA